>CM056821.1:10908364-10925864 GCA_029853015.1 Chelidonichthys spinosus | reverse complement strand
AGCAGCAGCTCTAGTGAAGACAGCGATGGTGGCGGTGAAGTTGCTATGGTTACAGCCCGGTCTGTGTTCGAAGGCAGCCGACGAGGCCGCGGAGCAAAGAGCACAAGAGGGAGAGGAAGCACTAGAGGAAAGGCAAGGGGGAAGAAGTCATAACATGGACATAGATTATTCAAGTGGCTGTGATATTAAATGTGAACGTGTCACACAAATAATGTGATGTTATATTTGATATTTATGAGGTGAATGAATCGTGAGCAGTGATGAATTGAACTTTTTCTGTGTATTTGTAAACTGAACATGTTTTGTCCTGTGAGAGGAATAAGAATATTTTTGCATTAAATCTTTGAGGTAAATGTTTTTTGCTCGTTGAAGTTTTTCCATTGTAGCAGCAGGTTGGCTCTGTCATTTCAATCATTTTGTAACAGGCAGTACTTCAGTCGCCTTCTGCATGCAACCCCCCCCCCCCCCTCCCCCTCTGCTTCTGAAACAATATTGAGGCTTTTCCTCATGTGAAAGAAAATCCAGTGTGTCTGATATTTCTGATACTTGCACCACATTGTGTTTGAACTTTTGAAATTGGGTAATTCTCAGGATGATTCTAATACATTAGCCCTCTCTAATCCACAGCTCCAGTTCAGCAGCCGCACAGAGCAGCTGTCGCTGTGCGTCAGTCATACTGCATCAGAGAGGGGTCTAAGCATGCCCAGAGAGAACTAGACATGTGGAAGTGGTTTGACAAGGAGTTGGGAAACGCTCTATTTGTGTGTAACAGAAGGTGACGGCTAACAGCCAGCTATAGATCTGGATCCAGATTGACCCACATCCAAAGGATCCTGGACCACAGACCAAGAACAGCGGTTGGCTGCTGCAGATTTGCAGTTTGAGGCGCCCTCGCCCTCCTGTTTGGACTTCTTCAAACATGGAGGCTCAACAGTCCAAGGCCATGAAGGAGGACTCCAAGACCCAAGAAGAAGGTGAGACATTGGTGCAATGTACAACAAAAAAATGAAGCTTTTTCTTTCCTATTTCAGTGATTAATTAATCCTGTCAGCATGAGACACTTTTTTTTTTTTTTCAAACTCACACTCCTTAGAAACAATATAGTATGCATGCATAGTCCATTTGATATCCCATTAACCCGATGAGTATGAACTTAATATCAGAGCTCATAAGACGTGGCTGTGTTGAAATTTGTGTTCCATGCAAACAACAGTATCTCTGCTGGATATTTGCACGGCGGCTATAAATTGAGCCCATGAGCGTTCCCCAACCTTTGCATTGCCGCTGCATGGGCTCCCCTGACCTTTTCTATAAACCAGTTGCATTTGCATTCCTTAAGGTGTGTGTCAGATGCTCTACGTAACCATCAACACTGACACATATCTGGATGCTGACACACTGGCACGGTGCTTCAAACAAACAGCAGGATCAGAGGGGCATTATGAGCCTAAATGGGATTCATTTATAGAGCAGAGAATCAAATGTAATGTGATATGAAAGAAAAACAGCCTGGTTACTCATCTGCTGGATTTAAGCTTAGTTGGTATTTTCCGTTCCACATTTTGTTGATGTGCAATGGTGGCTAAAATCAATGAAACACTGTTTCCACCCGTGTGTGACTTACTTACTCGGCGTTGTCTTGCCATTCAGATAGCTGCTTGCACATTGAAAAATTGCATTGAAACAAACATACATCAGACAAAATGTCCCCGTCGTCAAGATAATCTAGATGATCCACAGCCTTCAAATCAGTCAGTTTTGTCTTTAAATCTTTAAGTCTTTACATCAGCCAGTTTTGATGCACCAGCAGTTGTTCTAACAACAACTAGGAGAGATCTGAAAACAGCAGTGGCGACATGGAACAGTGCTCGCAACAATCCGTCACCAACAGACTGCAAAAATGACAAACTTTGACCTAAAAAGTGAAAAATAAAACCTTATTAGCTATAACAAAGCTATTATTTGAGGCTGCTGAACTGTATTATAATGCATATGGGTTCGTTTGAATCCTGTGTATTCTAATGAACTTTTCCAGGAGACGTTTGGACTTTACAGCAGGAAAAGCACAGGTGTGACTAATACCATTCAGACTATTCAGCACAGCTCCATACTGAAGCATCAGTTAATGATGCCAATGTGGTTAATTCCACTCGTGCACCTCCTGCTATAGCAGACCTCTATTTGTCTATCTACTGTTGTTCTATCTTCTGCATTGTCTTCAATCTCTTATTTTCTTAACCCGTCGATGCAGGTGCCGCTGTGGATGCCGAGCTGGCTAAAGCCATCATGGCCCGGAGTTTCCACCCATCCATGATTGGCCCTGAACCCTGGGAGGGATACGTCTTTTCTGACCTGGAGATCCGCATCAAAGAGTCCACAGACCTCTATGGAGCTGTGCTGTGGCCCTCGGTACTCCCTGGCCTTACATACCTTATTCCAAACATTTAGCTGCTGTACTGTCCCTTTATATTTTGAGTCCCACCAGTGAACTTTACACTTGTGTCCCCCGACAGGCGATGGTGTTGTGTCACTTCTTAGAGACCAACCGAGACAGACACAACCTGACGGACAAAAATGTGATTGAACTGGGTGCTGGAACTGGGCTTGTCTCCATCGTGTCCAGCCTGTTAGGTACGGAAACGAAACAATCCAGTGATCTGTTTGCTGCATCTGGTTCCCTTTAACACCCAGCTGCACTGTCTCTCTCCAGGTGCTAAGGTGACCTCCACTGACCTGCCGGATGTGTTGGGGAACCTCCAGTATAATGTTATGCGCAACACCAAGGGACGATGCAAGTACATCCCTCTGGTAGTTTTTCTGTTCAGATCTCATACCGTCGGGTTGATCATGTATGGAGTCAATTTAAAAAAAAAAATCAAGCCATGATGCTCTCTACACACACGCCATTGCCCTCTTGACAGAACAGCCATCAGCAGTGTACTGTATGTTGTATTGTGCTTTTCTGAATCACCTCTGTTTCCAGGTCACAGAGCTCATCTGGGGTCCGGAGGTGGAGCTGCGTTTCCCGCGTGCCACACATTGTTTTGACTACGTCCTGGCAGCAGACGTGGTGTACGCCCACCCTTACCTGGAGGAGCTGATGGACACCTTCGACCACCTCTGCCAGGAAAACACACAGATCCTGTGGGCCATGCGCTTCCGTCTGGACCCAGAGAACAGCTTCGTTGAGCGCTTTCAGCAGCGTTTCCACCTGGAGGAGATGTACGACCTCCCAACTCTGAATATCAAACTGTACCGAGCCTGGAGGAAGGACGCTAGGACCCGGGACCAGGGAGAGGCTGCTGCCTGAACTGTTGACACACAATGTATATATATATATATATATATATATATACACATATGTGTGTTTGTCAGCAATAATGGCTGTAGTAGAGTGTCTCTTCTACATGAGGAATTGATGACGTTAGTAGTAGTTTGATTTGCCACAACATCACAATATCAGGATGTGTTTTTTTTTTTTTTACACATTTTAATATATTATTTTCAGGGGGTGTATCCATCTCCTAGAAACATTCACAAATTCAAAATGACCATTTAATTCTGTCAAGACGTCTTATTTATTGCCGATCTGACCATTTAGATGAACTTCATAATAAACTTTCAACAGTATGTTTGGATAGACTCAAGGCTTCTTTTTCATGTTTAGCAGGTGGGCAGATTTTAGATTTGTCATCCTAATCATGACTGTCACAGCTGTCAGGAACCACTGGGCTGTCAACAATGTTCGAACAGTCACCAGTGGGTGATGAATCCTCTGGAGACCATGAATGACAGGAGCGTTAACCTCTTAATAACAATAAGCAGCAGTAATATATATATATATAATATCTCTTCATAATGTAGAGGCCTACAGCAGGAAATAAGCAGACTTAATCAAGTTCATTTTTATATCAACGCAAAAATCACTGCACATTTATACATCAGCATCCAAACATTTCCCCACTTAGCAAGTACAATACAATTATTTGCACCATTTATTTTTATTATTATTATTATTATTATTATTATTATTATTATTATTATTATTATTTATTTATTTTACACCAAGATGAGTCTTCTTTGTGTAATATTTAAGCAGAAAAAAATGATAATTAAAGGCCACGTCCATATTGGGCAGCATGCGCTGCTTCAATAAGATGAGTCTAGTTAGTTTAATTATCTTTTAACGAGTAAGGTGAAGTCAGCAGCTATTAATGTGACCTACTCAACCTGATATCGTATTCACGATTCCAAATCCTCCAACAGTTTTCTGTCCTGTCATTCCTTGTCTTTTTGCCCGTGCGATGGATATGTGTCAGGCTACAGAAACACAAGATGGATTAAAGAGGGCCAAGAGAGGTTATCTAAGCTGGTGGCAGTGAAGCACCATGAATCATTGTCAAGACAAACAAAACTCAACAGCTGAAGAATTCCTGCAGCATTTAAGAGGTGTCAGTTAACTGAATCACTCTTTCAACAACCATTCAGCGAGAGGCCGAGCTGAGACACTGCCTTAGCTTAGCTTAGAAACCTCTTGTCTTTCACCCAAATAAGGCTGCCATGCATCAACAACGCACCATTTAGCAATGACCTAACTAACCACCGTGCACCATGTCCAACCATCCTGGACAGATTTCAGCTTTTGGGACGTGACTGGATTTATTTTGATGATAACTGCAACTGGGAGGTGATACTTCATCGCCAAAGGCTGATGAAGTATCACCAAGGGATGTCTAATTGAGGTTTGTATTACAGGAGCCCCCTTCTTTCCTCAGAGGCACGTTGCATGCCTGCATGATCCTGTTACCTCCCGTCTCTGGCAAAGGAATTGAGGTCGTTGCAGGAAAATCAAGTAGGCCAGGACAGCATGGACACGTTCCAGACTACGTGTGTCGGCAGACCCCTTTCCATCTTCGACCATCTTTAATGTCTGATAAAAGGGTAACACCGACTTAACAGCAATTCAAATGAGTTGATGAGGCTTTAGGGGTTTTAAATGTTTGGGTGACAACAACACACATTCAAAGGCTTTTTGCCAAAACGATCTCAAGCCAAACACAAATAATGTTTTGGTCGGGTTTTCCTACAAAGTAGCAGGAAATCATTCAGAAGAGTTCCTTGTTTTACAGGTTAAGTATTCCTTCATGTTTTATCAATTCAAATGATATCCAGTGTGAACTTACGGAGGATTCTATAAAGCACCAACAGAGAAGTCCATATGTGACACTGGAAGCAAAGACACATAAGTGTTGGTATCATCACATTCCTCTCGCTCCTTTTTGTGTGTGTGTGTGTGTGTGTGTGTGTGTCTGTGTATGTGTGTGAGGGTCTAAAAATACCCTCATGCCCTTGTGATGCTGATGGGTGTAACCAACAGGATGCTATAACCTTAAAGCCAGAGGTCCCCAGATGCAGTGTGCTTGCTCCTGAGGTCCTTTACTGGGAAATAAGCAGCAGCAGGTAGGTCAAAGGTCACAGGCAGGGGGTTTGAGTGTGAACTTTTCATTATATTTACAGCAGCAATGTGGAAAGTGCTTGCAGAGGGAACTTTTTGAAAAAAGAATTGAATGTATATCATACATCTCCAGTGTCACATTGGAGGTCTTGTTTTGCATAATTAGCTGGCTAGAGGACTGCAGTTATAGTTCAAAGAAAATAAATAATTATATTAATACAGAGAATTATGTGGAGAAAGGCTGAAATCACAATACCAAATAAGTATGAAAAATAATTTAAAAGATTATCGACTAGAATCTAATCTTGTGTTGTTTCTTCCCTAATTTGTTCTTTTATTCTTGTCGGTGTTGTTGTTATTAATGATGATTTCACCATTGTTAAAAGAATAAAAAGTTAAGAGAAAAAAGAATAAAAAAAAGAGAAGAAGTTGAATTAAAGCTCAATCTCTAATGCCTATATCTGATATGTCTCTGTCCACATCCAAGAATAAGGAATTTCATATGGCTACTTTGTCCACATACTTTGTGGGGGAAACTAAATATATGAGAAGCAGAGAGGACAGAAAGGAGGAGGAGGAGGAGGAGAATGAAGAGAATGAAGAAGATAAAGAGGAGGAAAAAGGTTAGATAATCTGAAATGTCAAACGTCTCCAGACTCACACCGAGAGATCACAGAGGAGTGAGCGCCTAATTTTTGTATCGTGCAGATGAGTCGGCTGTCCAGAAGGAACAAAGACCAGCATGGTCTCCGTGTCTGTACTCCAGAGCTGATAAAGACTTGTACTATTACGTCGGGCAGAAGATCATCATTGAGGGGGCGCTTGACTCCTATGCAGGCATGGTATGGCCTGCGGTGAGTAGAACCTTTTTTGGGGGGGAGATTTACAACCTCATTCACTCAAATATAAGAGACTGTACCTGTGTTTATCCTTACACTCGCCAATACTGTATTTTGTAGGATTGCTCTGTTTTCATGATGCAATCACATGTTACAGAGTTAGTGTCAGTTCTGGATTTTGGGGGATGCTGCTGCCTCCACTCTGAGGCCCTTTGACGACAGTCTACAAAAACCTGCTCCAGGGATGGTCCAGGAGCCCCAACCCCAGGACCCTTATACCTACCTGTAACCCAAGGTCCTCTTGACTGCCCTCAGGCTCTGGCTCTCTGTCACTACCTGGACACTCATCGTGAACAGCTAAGTCTCGTGGACAAGGCTGTCCTGGAGATCGGGGCAGGAACTGGCCTCTTGTCTGTTGTAGCAGCGCTCCTCGGTAAGAAGTTTAAATTCAAGTTTGAGATTCAAGAGTGTGAGCTCTGTGTGATTCTTTCCCGTGTGTATTAGATTCCGGTGAAGTACTATGAATTCAGGTGTGCTGTGGGCTTCTCCTTCCGGCCTGAAAGAGGAGAAAACATGAACTTGTCACTGTCCTCAGGTGCCTGGGTGACAGCCACAGACCTCCCAGAGGTCCTGCCCAACCTGAGAACCAACCTGTCCAGGAACACCAGGGAGCGCTGCAGATACACACCCCAGCTGGCAGCTCTGTCCTGGGGCTACGACCTTGAGCGCACCTTCCCCACGTCCGTCTACCGGTATGACTACGTGCTGGCAGCTGATGTGGTCTACCATCACGACTTCCTGGACGAGCTCCTGGTCACCATGAAGCATTTCTGCAGACCAGGAACGACTGTGATCTGGGCCAACAAGGTGAGGTTTGAGACGGATCTGACTTTTACTGAGAACTTTAAAAAGGCTTTTCACACACGTCTGCTGGCCGAAGACGGAGAGATGAAGATCTTCATGGCAACGTGTCGAGATGAAGCAGGAGAAGTTCATCAGGAAATTCTGGAAGATCTGCTGATGGAGAAAGAGGAGGAGAGCCATGAAAAGCCTACGGAAGAAAAACGTAATGACATTGAGCAGCATGATGTGTCTATAGAAGAAAGCAAAGGGAAAGAAACCGATGGAAGGGATGAACCTCATGGGTCGGCCCTTGAAAGAGGAGATGAGGAGGAAGGAAAACCAAAACACAAGTCCGATGGAGAGGAAGAGATGGAGGAGACAATAATCCTCAAAGACGAGGACTATGAAAAGGAAGAGAAGACAGAGAGTGAGGAAGACTGTACAGGTGAGTCATCTACCACTTTAGTATCATTTCATCATTTGGTCGGGAAAAATAGAAAATTGCACAAGAAATTGTGCATTGCCTTTCATAGCATTTCTAGCTACTGCTAATTGGCAGCTTCCTCTTAAGTGAACAAACAGCTTTGGGACTCGAGTGGCAAGGACAACATCTGAGACGTGAGATGTGAGACACGCGGTACAACCTAAAATGTGGTGAAGCCAAAACTATACTTGCTGTCATCAGTGAAACCAGAGTGCTGATACACTTTGCCCACCGGTATAAAGTGTCTGAACTTACGTGATGTATGTGCATTATATCAAGCTTCTTTTGGACTTGTGCTCCACATCGGGCAGCGTGTGTTCATCGTGCATTTGTGCTTTTGTCTCCTTTGTTTTGGACTCTGTCAACAGGGGTGCCGCTAGGGATTTTGGGCCCCATGAAAAGAATCTTTACAGGGCCCCCCAACACAGCAGCGAAATTTTTTGATGCTATTTTACATACAATCTGTGGCGCTGTGTGACACCACCAGTGCGCTACCTGCAGCTGATCCAGTAGACTGAACCATTTTACGTAAATAGAGGGGGGGACCCTGCAGGCGTTGATGTTTCCAAAACAAATAAAGTTATTGTTACCAGGACATGGAAAATAAAACATTTGTGATTATATGTTATTTTTTCTGTATTATAATTTCATCTTCATTAGGGGCCTCTCTGGGCCCCCCTCAATCATGGGCCCCTAGAATCCGTCTCCTTTACCCCCCCCCCTTTTCGGTGCCCCTGTCTGTCAAAGTCTTGATTCATCCTCCCCTCACAGGACAGGCGTGCATCAAAACAGCTGACCTGCAGCACAGAATGCCAGCCTGGGTTCCTAGCATCCGCAGCAGGTTCGGGAGAGATGTCTACCATTATGCAGGACAGGACATTGTCATTCAAGAGTCCATCGACTCGTTTGGAGCGGTGATGTGGCCGGCAGTGAGTACCTCTGAGAAACATCGTTACAGCTTTCTATCTATTTCTTAGCAAGCGTAAGAGATCTGTGTCTTTGACTGGCAGGCGCTGGCTCTGTGCTCCTTCCTGGACAACAACAGGGAGAGGGTGAACCTGCAGGGGGAGGAGGTGCTGGAGCTGGGAGCAGGAACTGGACTGGTTACCATTGTGGCCAGCCTGCTGGGTGAGTCGGGTGACAAACTCCTCAACAAAGGTCCCCAGTATGATCTTTGACCTGTTACTGTAGCTATGGCGATGACAGATGTCCTGTTTATGGGTCCTCAGGAGCCTCGGTCACAGCTACAGACTTGCCTGAGGTGCTGAGTAACCTCCGGGCCAATGTGATGAGGAACACCAGGGGGCGCTGCAGATACACACCCCAGCTGGCAGCTCTGTCCTGGGGCTACGACCTTGAGCGCACCTTCCCCACGTCCGTCTACCGGTACGACTACGTGCTGGCAGCTGATGTGGTCTACCATCACGACTTCCTGGACGAGCTCCTGGTCACCATGAAGCATTTCTGCAGACCAGGAACGACTGTGATCTGGGCCAACAAGGTGAGGTTTGAGACTGATCTGACTTTTGCTGAGAACTTTAAAAAGGCTTTTCACACACGTCTGCTGGCCGAAGACGGAGAGATGAAGATCTTCATGGCGACGTGTCGAGAGTGAGGGACAGAGAAGTGATGGACGGGTTACTCAATGACCCTCACAGCCTCTGTTTAGTGTGATTAGCATTGGTCCTTGGGAAGTCAAAGGGCAAGTAGGAAGATCATGGATCATGTTGTTGACCTCGCATTTTGCTACAGCAAACTCCCATCATATCAGTTCTAGTAGGCCAGGCTAAGTGCATCTCCCCCATCCACTATTCTGTCCCCAAAGTGGTGGGGGGCTAGTTTTCAGCTCACTTGTATCATTATTTTTACAGCTTAGTGAGTTTCCTTTTGTTTTTGGCAAGGTTACATAATGTCTTATAAAATATGGGATGATTTCCTGCATTCACTGCCACTTTTTTTTTTCATCACAAAAATGTTCATCACAGCCCTTTTTTCTGCATGTCTTCGCTCATTATTAAATATGTCCTGTTTTTGTTGGCATGTAAATTGTAATATTTTAAAAACATTTTCTATTCTTTAATACAGTAATAAAAATCTCTCTTAACTTCTTCTTGTACTTTGCTTTGTCATTTCTAGACAAACTCTTGCTCCAGCTATCAAATCAGAGTAAAATGTAAAGTAAAATAAAGTGCAATGACGCAACCATTCACTTGCAAACAATTCTTCCAAATCATTTTTATTCAGTGTTGTTTTCCTTGTCGTGACGTAATTCCATGTGACCACAACGTATTGTGACAGTAGCTTGGGTCTTTCCCACGTCATTGAGGAAGAATGGGTATAAAATAATACTAAGAGCATACAACCTTATCTCATAACATTCTGTAAAATATTGGCATTTACTAGATTTAATTACTACAAATATAAACACTCAACATCCCGAAGAAGGTCTGAGGTTTTTCCTGACACCAGCAGAGTGAGAGCAACAGATACAGAGGAGTCTGGTCGGTGCCAGAATTGGACGGACAGTCCTGTGGTGAAAGTTAAGGCCATTTTCGGAGAGACTGTTGTTGGCAACGCTTACTGCAGACGGCTGAGCCCTGAACTTAACATCTGCCTGGAGCAAATCCCAAACATAAGAAACGAGCACAAAGAACAAGGAGAAACCAGACGAACGTAGAAAAGCCGATCGTTCTGTTGAACACAACTGATTCCAGTAAAGCCTAGCACACCTGAAGAGGCTTGTGCTCCGGAGGCTGCAGAAAGCTTGTGCAAGTCGCAGCTAAAAACAGAAACGTGTGTCCTCACCCCCAAGGGCTGATTTGCTGTATATGTACAGTCAACCCAGAAAAGATTGTTTAAGTCCTGTGAGGACTAAAGCAGCTGCTTTTACATTCTTAAGCATGCACTTCCCATGTGTGAGGACTTAAAACATCATTTAGAGCCAATAGTATGCAGAACATTGATCCTCAAAATGGAGTCAGTGAATTTGCTTCTTCTATTCAATGTGATGAGCAAATCTTTTTCAGCCTCCCTGCTTCTGTAAACCAACTTAACGTGGGACAATCATTCTTTGGTTAAACTACAGATGAAACTTTTTGTTTTGGTGGTGGAAAAGTTTGAGAATCACAATTTCAGAAAATAAAAAGTGAATATGTAGTTTGTATCTTCAGCATGGCTCTCGTTCGCACTGGCACCGTGAAACCCCCCGAAAAAGGACCATGCCAGTGTTTTTTGCAAGTTTATGTGTGGGTGTAGTTTATTCCAATTTTAATCGACAACAAAAACATACAACCTCATCATCGCATTTTGATTGAATATTGCTAAACACTGATTGCTGCTCAGGAATATACCTGTACCACTTCAACCCAGTGAGACAGCACAGATGGAAACCTCCTGTGAAATAATGAAAACTACGTGTTCATGTAGAACCACATATCTTATTGCAAAAAGATCATTGAAAAATGTGCTTTTAAGGGCCTCAAATGCAGTCTTAGTGTTCAGTATGGAGGTTGCAAAAGGCCCCTTATATTTAACTGACAAGAAACGGTTGTCTGGAGAAATCTTCTTTTTAAAAAACAACTTTTTTTAACAAACAAAATGGTCAGCTGCGATGTAAAGTATATGAGATTTGTGGTAAATCAGATAAAACCACTGGCAGGGTCCTTTAAAGTAAATACAGTGAATGAAGGGAAATAAAACAAACGAAAACAAAGAAAGTCATGCTTAACCCCCTCTAGCTGGCTATCATTTCAGTTCTGTAGGGAGAAAATGTTCAGGTAACACATTAAATCCTTCACAAACACACATTTGTGAAAATAACTGGATTATCATGAGAATCTTGATATTGGGATTAAAAACCTTTCAAATTCAAACAAACTAAAATCAGCTTCCAAATAAAACTACCGTTTCTCCTTACATGCTAGAAGACATGCATATATGCAAAATACATCAATTAGAATAATATTTGTATTTTATACCTATTGCATCTTAATATGTTTGTGTTATGCGTGTATGTACATTTTATGACACTGTATACAAATGCAACATTTTGAATGCTGCAGAGAAACCTCTAATAATCTTCATGAACATTTCACAATCTGAACATCCTTCTGCTACCCACAACTGCATCTATTATGGTAGTGAGGTCGGGTGAGTTGGTTGGTCAAATGTGCTGCTCAGGTCACTGCAGTATGAAGTGGGTGGCCAACACCTCAGGAGGTAAGCAGGTGCTGAGAAAGTGTGTTTGTCGCTCCCGGTTGCCTTACAAGTCACTGATGGCCTGCATACAGTGCAGATATGAGCTTTAAAACCACATTTGACACCAAAGGCTGATGGGTGAGGTGACTGAAAGTGGCTGAGTGTTGACTGATGCTACCGATTCTGCAGCCTCGCACTGTTTTTCATCCCACCAGGGAAAAAAAAGGTAAGGTACGTGTATGAAGGCACCTCTATACTGTTGTGTGTATGTGAGTCAGAGCTTAAAAAGACAGACGTGACTATAAGTTATCAACCTGGACTGACTGGAACAATCGAACAACGAAGAAAGAAAAAAAGATCAAGTTCTGTCTCCCATTTCATTCAGGAATCAGGACTCTGCGTGCCCCCCGTATGTCCGAACATCGTGCAGCAGCAACTCCTCCAATCTTCTCACTTATGCATCATAACAGCCAGTTATGACTTCTTCTGCTCCGTTTGTTCGTGCAAATTGATGTGGTCGCAGTCATTTTATTCTATTTTAAAAGACTCAGGATTCATCCCTGGAGTCCACACTGGCGCTTATACATATTTACACGAGAGAATGAGGTTACTGATGTGAAGCGGAGTCCCAAAAGCTGATGATGAGTGGGGATGTAAAAGCCTCCCAATGTGTAGATGACACCAAAATAAAGGACAACACCCAACTAAGAAAGCACTAAGTATCAACCAGGACGAACACGATACCGTCTTGACATACCAGGTGTCGAGTGCCTCAAACCATTTATACTCCATGTTAGCCTTCATTTTGGTGTCCACCTACATCTAAATTTGAAAACCCAGATGAACAGACCATGTGACTTTTAAGGACGTGATATCGAAGTTGCTATGTATGGCCTTGCTGCTCATGCATGAGTGTGCGTCTGTGCTTAGAATGGCGTGTATTCTGCAGGGTACGTGACAGGAAGCCAGTTCTCACTGAAGGTGACACAGTGTGTCCATTGGAGGTGTCGCATAAGCTAGAAAAGAAAACAAAAACAGGAAGCGATTTAAAAAGAGGAACAAAGCGGGCATTTGGCTAACATTTCTTAAGCACAAATGTCTTCTTTTTATTATTCTACTTACTAAAGAGCATGCAGCCCAAACTATCTAGTATATATGTGGCACAGATCATCACTGATCTTATACCTGGATGCAGTTCTTCATGTTGTCTTTGCTGGGCTTCTCCTCCACCATCTTTGAGGCATATTTTAAGGCTCGGCCATACATCTTGTTCACAAGAGCATGTTTGTATGAAAACATCAACACCTGAGCAGTGGCAAAGACAGAAAACAAAGAAAATGTCTTAGCTTTTCATTCATTGAATGTATACAAAGTAGCTAGTAGCCACGTACAGTACGTCCAACAAATTCACATTTTCAGGAGAGAAACTGGAGGAAATCTCAGAACTCTCTCTTTTAATCTCAGATGAGTGGATGAGAACAAATGTTAAATCCGGCAATTTTCTTTATTTTAATTCGCAGGTAATCCCATGAAAATTGATTTTATACTTAAGTGTCGTCTGTGTAGCTGAAGCACAACATACTCAGACTGACCTCATGAAGTGTATGACATGTATGACATGCCAACTCGTATGCCATTATGGCATGTTGTCACTACGCACAATCACCTTTTCGCATGTTTATCAACGCCGAACCCTAACCCTAACCCTAACCCTAAAGGGCGTTTGAATACACGTGGATGTGATGGGTCGTTTCGCTAGAGGGCGCTGACAAACACGCATGGATCGTTTCGCTCAGAACGTACACATACACGCGGATGGCTCGAATTGCGTACAGATAACACGCCACAGGAAGTGGCGTGCATATTTACGAAAAGTCATGATGCCACATTGACATACTATATTCCTCAAATCATCTACCTCCATTGTTGACCACAAACTACTACAAACGCATTCATGAGCCACACAACTGGACTTTGTGTCATTTTCTTTCGTTTCTATTAACATAGGAACTCACTATAGTTTCGTTTCTTTTCAAATCAATCCAACACACACCATTCTGCTGCTGTAAATACTCATGACAATGACAAAAAGAATATTATAGAATATTGCCAGCCTTATGCTTTAAACTGGCACAACAGATCAAATCACATCAGAATCCAGAGTTTAACTGTGCTTCATTACAACATGACATTTCCTTGATTTTCTACAAACAGTTTGCTCACCTTGGAGTCAGTTAGCTCCGCCCACTTCTGCACCTCCCAAAACGTATCAGTCAACACTTGAACCACGCTGTGCACGGAGTCGTCAGAACTGCTGGCCACCTGTTGCCCAACCTCTTCTGCTGCTGCTGCTGCTTGTCCCGTGGTGACAGCAGCGGCCCCGTCCTGCAGCACAGGGGGCAGCACAGGGGGCAGCAGGAGCTGGTCGGCCAGAGCACAGCCCTTCCTACACAGGGCATCCAGCAGAGACGACTTCTGCTTCTCCATGTCACTGAAACAAAGACGTTAAAGACAGGTCAGGCTTTTCATCTGCTAGACAAATTGTGTTATTTCTTCTTTTAAAAGCCACATGGTACTGCTTTAACATGTCCAGTTAGTCAAATATCTTGATCACAAGGGGAGATGCTTGCGTTTGTTGAATGTTTCTCTTTTTTAGTTACTCTCATGCCCCCCCCCCCCCCCCCCCCCCTTTAAAATTTCCCCTTGAGGACGAATAAAGTGATTTGAATTGAATTCGAAGACTCCCTTTACTCTTAATTGAGTATGCCTTGATTAAGAATTCTAATAATGCTCATATTCCTACTCTTAATGTTATTGTGGGTGTGACATACGTCTTGATGGAGGCGGCATCAGGCCGGGGGTCTGTCTTCATGGTGAGGTAAACAGCCAAGGCCGTCTGGTCGATGTGGGAGATGACGATATCGGCTGCTGATGCCACCTCCCTCAGACGTTTTACACGCTCCTGAAAACCAAACGGAGAAATGACTGTGAGCACAGACAATTGCATAGTTTGAACTGTACTTGGACTTACTGGTACCGTTACCTTTTCAGAGTCCAGCTGATGCAGTCTCTGCACATGCAACGGGAGGTAATCTAGATAGTTCTCCCTCAGCTCATCATAGATGGAGCTGGAGTCCAACCTCAAGAGCAAAGAGAGAACATGACAGGAGGTTAAATGAGAACTAAAATAAAGAAAAGTAAGCAATGTGTTGCTGAGCAAAACAGAAGAGCTACTGTGCACACTTTGTCATCCACTGAATCTTTAAGTCTCTCATAGCTTCTGCAAACTCCTCCTTCATGTCTTTCTCTTTGTCCCCTTCCTTGTCCTTCTCCTTCCCTCCATTCTTTGTTTTGTTGGGAGCAGGGATTAGGTGGTAGATGACTGGAACGATATCCTGTATGAACACACAAAAAGATAGTTAAATCAAAAAATAACAGCCGATACATTCAATAAAGTCCATCACCTCTTTTTTTAATACTCTGAATCAGGATCCCAAATGCTCACCCTCTTCCTTCACCCTGCTTTTTAATATCCAGTTATAGAAGCTTAAAATTGTGCTCATTATCAATTGATTTTTATAGATTAGTAATTTTTACTGACCACCAGAAAATGTTAGTCTATATGAAAATATATACCTGCTTTGACTAGCCTGTTGCATATTTCACTACAACAATAATGACATGCTTTGACATAATTAATGAAGATATAACAAATGCCATCTTGAGGTAAGGAATAAGCCATTTCCTGATGGAAGGAGAGCAGTGGACGCTCTGTTGTACAGTGTTTCTAGCTCATCCAGTACCTTTTTAAACTTTCCTTGTCGTTTTGCAGAGGCCTGCCCCTGGTGGTCAGAATAACACACAGTGAGGAAGAGAACACACAAACACACCAAAAAGGATTCTCTCTTTCTTCATGTTTTTTTTTTTTCATCTTCACTCAGAGTAACAGAGTCTAATCCACCTACCTGGCAGACTTAAATAAATGCTACAGAGTAAACAGTGACTTCGACATGGACTCTTTTCTCTGCTCTGCTACAAGTGTTATGAACTGCATCTTCACTCAAAACTGAGAAACTACAGTAAAAAATGATGTGGATCGAATATCTGACTTGAAGATAGTAAAATTATTTGTATGGACAGGAGAGAGAGAGAGAGAGAGAGAGAGAGAGAGAGAGAGAGAGAGAGAGAGAGAGAGAGAGAGAGAGAGAGAGAGAGAGAGAGAGAGAGAGAGAGAGAGAGAAATCATTTTCAGCAAAGCAATGTGGAACAATGTGAAAAAAATATACATTTGTAAATGGTTGCTTAAGTTTGACAAGAAGACATTTACTCCATTAAGTTAGGCAGGTTGTGCCAAACACACTGAAGCTGTCAAAACAAAATCATTTAGACGTGTCTGTCCAATCAAAGCACCCTAGCAATCTAAATAAGAGCGCCTGCAGCCCATGGAGATACTTGGACTAAGCTACATAAATTAAACATTGGCCAGTGTGTTGTACAAATCACCACAGTCCCACATCCCTTTAAATTGTATTCACTTCACTCAAATAATTTTCTGTGGGGTTCTTGCACACACACTCAACCCTCAGCAGGCCCAATAGAAAGTAGTAAGTAGCACATAATACATGACTATGTTTTTTCGTTTGTGTGCCATTTACTTCCCTCTGAAGTCAACAGTTGGTCTGGGAATCAAACCCAAATACTTTTTTTGTACAGACCAAAATGTTTCACTAGCCTGAGGTATACTACCATCAAGTAAAGAAAGCTGGTCAGAATCATGTTCACCAAATCTTGAAAAGGGTATTTGGTTTAAACATTTAACAATATATAACTTTGGCTTATTTTCTTCCATCAAAGTAAGGTTAAAAAGAAGTATCATTTTAGAATGGGTGCCAAAACCAATCATATCTGAACTTATATTGAAACATGCCAGTTCATACACAGCTCTAGGTAACCTGAAGCAAAGTCATTTTAGACGTTTTCCGCATCACTCTAACATTTTTCCCATTTGTTCAAATAAAAGATTAAAACATGGGTCAGAAAGGATGTTAGCAACTAAAATAGTCATCTGCAATATAATGAGCCAGTAAACAGGCAGATCCAGTTTGCCGAGATCTGACAGAGGTGATGGTATGAGTAACCAGAACTTGTGGTTTTGGTCTGGCAGCAGAAGGATGGACAAAAGTTTTAGGTGAAAAAAAGAGGCATGCATTAAGCTATAGGAAAGTAACCAATTCAAGAAGCAACACACCAGATCTGGTCTGAAGGTGATGACAGAAATCTTAAAAAGGGAGAAGCAACGAGCATTGGAGTACTGGTCTTCACATTTGATTCTCAGGACAGGTATATAATAACCAGATATGTCCTGCAGTGTGGTTTTATGAGTTTCCAACAATGTGTAAAAGTTCCTAAGAAGAAGAAACTGAAAACTGCCATGACTTTGGGAAACGGGGTAACAACAATTAAGTGCACTCACTGCTTTCTTGCCATATTCGCTCTTGGGGACAACCAGAGAACCTGAAAGATAGCATCCTGGACCAGTCCCCTTTGGGATCCTGAAAGAAAAAGGTACAAACAAAGGGAGAAAAACAATGATCGAGAGAATTAAGACAGGGACATAAAACAAAATGTAATACAATAACAAAAATATAAATATTTCTTCATACAAGACTTTTTATACCAATC
>CM056821.1:10875864-10903364 GCA_029853015.1 Chelidonichthys spinosus | reverse complement strand
AAAACATACTGTAAAATACTTTAATATCACAAAGACTACCAACTATTCCTATAGCTAATGTGTTTTTTATAGCTTTCCTGCTGGGAATAATGTTAATGAGAACTATACAGCCATATTTAAGCCGTTATCACTTATTAATTAATAGGCTACAATATTAAATGTTGCTAACGTCTGTTAATGACCAGTGTGATCATTGCTGCATACATCGGTTTTGCAGATGATGTTGTTAGAACATTTTACATACTGAATTTAATCATGTTTTGCCTTTTGTACATGTACGGTTGAATGCAGTCTGAGGGTGTATACTTGAATGATTATCACTTGATTGGAGGATTAATACAAATCCTCATAAGTACCTATGACACTGCTCGTGGTTCCCCCTGGGCAGCCGACTGTGGACAGGCATGGGCCGTTGTTTCCTGCACTTGAAACAAATATAACATTGTGCTTCTGCACAGCCTCTGTGATGACCTCACAAATCCTCCTGAAAGACAAATCAACATAAATTAGAGACAGTGTTATACCCCTCCCACAGTGACACGGGAGGGTCATCAGCTAATTCGGCTCACCTGGGCCCCTGAGCTAAAAATACTGGTCCCCGTGCCAACTCAGGCTGTGTCCGAAATAACTCCCTACTCCCCATATAGTGCACTATAAAGGGAGTTTGCCATTTTTGTAGTGGTGCACTCGAAGTTTCCCACGATGCATCGTAAATAGTAGTGTACAACCGATGGTCACAAGCCAAGCACATTTGAACATCATGCATTGCGCTGAAGGACAAATGGCAAACGGACGAGAGGAGCGAGAGAAGTAATAATATATTAATAAATGTTTAATATTTAATATATTTATTGTGCACAGAGCAGAACAAGACAACACAAATGGCCAAAGTAGGATGTTTGTCTTTATGTACTTAAAATATATATATATATATATATATATAAAAGTATAAAGATGGGGAGATGAGGGACAGATTGCGTTGGGCAAATCGCCGAGCAGTTTGGGATCGGGGGGTTGAACGGGACGGATGTACTGCAGCTGCTGTTCAGGGTTCGGTGGACCGAGGAGATGTGCTGCAAAACCGGTTTGATATTAAGTCAAACACCGGACTGGACCGGTAAACCGACATTTACCACGAGGTGTATGATTTTGCATGGACTCCCTCTCTAGTCCTATCCGCATGAATTTATGTTACAAGGCAAATTCCAGACATGGCAGATACGCATGGGATTAAGATCACAGACAATAGGGGTGTGAATCTTTGGCTTCACAGCAATTCGATTCGATTAACGATACAGTAGTTGGCGATTCGATTCAAAGGCGATTTTTTTTGTTTGTAACGATTCGATTCGATTCTGTAAACCACGATTCGATTCAGTAACTTGTAACCAAAATTCTATATCCATGAAATAAACATGCAATAATGCGAGTGGGACTATTTGTATTCTTATGAAAGGTGAAAAAAATAACATATTTATTCTATAAAAAAGTAAACCTACATAATATTTTATGCTGAATACAAATATGTTATTCAACATTGCTCAGTTATTTTAAACATTTTCAGTAGACTACATGCTGGCAGGGGAGAGAGTGTCTTAAACGTATCAAAACATTAATCATAAGTAAGAATCATGATTAATCCGATTAAATGCATTTATATCAATTATTGGTGAAGCTAAAACGATTCATTATATTTATTTATTGTCGCAGATCGATTTAGTAGAATCTATAGGACTGACAATCGATTCATCAATTAATCGAATGAATCGTTACACCTCTAACAGACGACCTTAGCAAATATTACAAATTATTAGATATCTCTTGGGAATACAAGACCGAGGCGAATAGGGCTGTCACATTCCCTAGGCCAGAGTGTGTAACACAAAACAAAAACCCATACAATCACAACCCGTTGCAATACTTACCCTGTATTTGGCCAGTGGGTGGCTTCCCCATAGCTATAGTTGACCAGGTCACACTTGTAGTTGATGACTTCAATCATCTTTTAGTGACAAGCGAGAGAAAACAGTTTATCATAAGCATAAAAAAAAAAAGGTAGAAAAACTGATAATTTATATTTGTCTGGATAATATACCGCGCGTATGAGTCCTGTGCCTGTTTCCATGGTGCTGAGGCGGGTGTCTCCAATCTTCAGAGCCAGGATTTGGGCACCGGGGGCCACACCGTTACGCTCAGGATCCTCTGGGAAGTATCCTGCAGCAATGCTTGCCACATGTGTCCCATGAGCCCCTTTAAAAACACATCAACAAATTAGACTGGAGAACATGCTGTGGACTTTTACACATTATGCAGCCTTAACTGGTGAAGATACCATAACTGAGTGGTTCCAAAACTTTGTATGCAGGGCCCCCTTTGTCGATAAAAAAAAAATTCACACATCAAATGGTGTCTAATGTGGTTGATAGATCAAAACTCAATAAATCAAGAATATCAGAAAATATGATAAATGTATTGAAGAAACACTCTTCTTCTAATTCCTTGTCATTCAGAGATGATGAACATGTGCATAAATATGAAAATGGAAATGTCACAATATACCACCCACTTTTTAAAATAATATCTTCCCCTAGGGGGGAGCCCCCCAGTTTGAAAACCACTGCCATTACCTATTGTCTATTGTTACACTGAACATGTTTTGCATTAACTGACTGAATCATATGAAGACTTGCTTTCAGAGGAGATAGATTATGTGCTTTGGGATACCTCACCTCCACTGGTGACGATGCAGAGTGTGTTTCCCTCATCATATATATTTACAGAGTAGTTAAGCATCTCAGCATTTCCTAGCGTGGCATACTCTTGGGTCTCTTTGTAGGAGCTAAGCACAGTGCACTGAGACAGCTCTCCACTCTCTAAAGTGTCGACTACAGCCCTAAAAAAAACAAACAGTGAAGGACAGTGTGAAGGATAGATACAGTATTGGTAAACGGTAGTAGACAAAAGGTTTAAAATATCATGTGAAAAGGAAAAAAAGTTAGGATCGCTTGCCTCCATGTGACACCGTCATGCCAAAGCACACAGTCATATACAGGACCAGGATCACTGTACTTCTTTTCTAGTGATGCCAGCAGCTCTGACTGACTCTGAAGCTCTTCTTTCTGCAACTTCTCCATCTGAAGAGAGGAAACAGGGGGAAACACATGAGACTGAGAGTAGAGAGGAATCAGATTAGACAAACTACATTATTGTGTGTTCGTAGGTCTGACCTGTGACGGGGTTGGGTGAGAGAGGTCAAAATCTTCCGTCTTACGAGAGACCTCAGCTAGTGCTGCTCGGTGTTGTGGGTCCCACATTTTCTCCTTTCGCTCTTTCTAATGGACAAAAGTACAACAAAAGAACCTTAAAACATCCACACAGAATGAGGCACAAATAGAGTTCATTCATTGTACTACTGGATTCTCACAATATGCATTCTTGTTGTATTACTATAAATCTGTTCTCTGTATAAACACTGCAATTGAGAGAGGCTACCTCAGTGTTGCATACATCAGACCCATGACAAGCCAGGTACAGTAATAATGTAATCTCTTCCTACCTGTATTCTTTCTTTGAGAGCCTTAGGGAAGAACTCATAGCCATTTTTAACTCCAATGTGATACTTCCCTGAAGGATTGACCCAGGCAGGAGGGATCTGGAAGACATAACAGTTAGACAATATAAAAAAAACACATGTGTACTAGGTCTAATGATATAGTCAAATATAATTAGATTTGAAAAGTGACCATAGAGAATGAATGAAAAATGACAACACCAGTTGTGGAATATATCCTATTTGACAGCTATTATTGGTGTCTCTACTGACCTTAAGTGTTCTACCAGAGAGGCCAGCGATTGTCCCGTCTTTAGGTTCTGCCACCGTGGTCATGTTCACGTCACCGCTGCCTGTTGTATCAATGATGTCGATGATCTTCGGCTTCCCCTCAGTTGTGACCTAAAGAAGCAGTAATGAAGAAAAACTATCAAGAGTCAATACAGGAATTAGGGCTGAAAGCGGTGCACACTATTGCATCATGCATAGTAAGTTATCCTGACCAGGGACATTTTTAATTTGCATTTTAAATTATATATACAAATCATCCTGAATAGTGAAAACACTTCAAATGTCTTGCAACAGCATTGCATCCCCTTTAAACATATACACATAATCATTCAATGTAAATACATATATTTACATTGAATTATTCAGATTCTGCCTTTTTTAAGCACGACTGAAGGAAGGTGGCTTGACATTGAATAGAGATTGTTGACCTAAATGTATCGACGATGATGTGACAAATAAGCTAGCTACACCGACATATGGACATTTGACACTGCATGGAAAGTGACAGGTCCCAGAGTGACTTGTCAGTAGTAAACGTGTAACCACCTAACGTCACGGCTCACTAAACGATAATCAATTATTTTTCTCGACTACTATTGTTCTTGACACCGACAGGGCAAACTGAAATGACTGAGGAAATTGACGAAAAGCTGAACCGGACGAATTCAGCTGTTAGCTGTCAGGCTAACATGTTAGCAGGCATTGCCAACTAGCTAACTAACCGTTATTCAGTTGTAAAATTAATGTAGCACCGAAGCTCACTTTGGCAGCAGGAGAATGTCTTTGCCATCAATTTCTTTGCGTTTGGTTTTGGCTGCCATGCTAGTAATAACTGCACGTTAGCTGTTGCCGTTGTGTAACTGTCTACTAATTAGCACTAAGGTGAATGAGTCGGGCCTTTAGCTTTGCTAGCTTACACCGGCTAGTCCGGAGCTAACGTGAGGCAGCCGGTCAGCGGTACCTGCATGCCGGGGGCCCCGGGGTCCACGCCGGTGTCGAGGATAGCGATGAGCACCCCTCGGCCATCGTACTCGGGGAACCGGGTGAGATAAGACGTGGCGCCGGTTTCTTTTTTGGGGAGCAGCCCGTGAAAGGGAAACGGTTCTTCAGTAAAATGAGCAGCCATGGTCGAAAGGGCGACAATGAAAACAAAGCGGCGAAATGGGAAAGAGAGCAACACGGTGAGTGACGAAGAGAAGGGCTGTTTAAAGGGGCAGTGCCAGCCTCTCTCTCTCTCTCTCTCTCTCTCTCTCTCTCTCTCTCTCTCTCTCTCTCTCTCTCTCTCTCTCTCTCTCTCTCTTTCTCTCTCTCTCTCTCTCTCTCTCTCTCTCTCTCTTCTCTCTCTCTCTCTCTCTCTCTCTCTCTCTCTCTCTCTCTCTCTCTCCCTCCCTGCTCTCTGGAAGAATGCAACACTTACAAGGACATATTTTACTGTGAAAATATAGCCAAGGGTCTAGCAATACCAAACAATAAGGAAAAGAACATTACTGATAATATAATATAAATTAAATGTACAGTAAAATGATTAATAATGTCTAAATTGCATTAGTCCAGTGTAAGGGCAATATTTAGACTTGCATATAAAACTACAGGCCAGTCTTTATCACTATTGGCTCCATCCAGTTAATCTGTATTTGGGGCAATGGCCCATTGTGCACACTAGGTGGTGGTATAATACTGATAGTTGTATCATTGCTACAGTCACTCATTTACTCTTTGCTCATCAGGGTTTACTGACTAAACTAAAGTAATTAATTGTGAAGTGTGGCAGTGCTGCTAATGCAATTAAAATTGGATTTATACCATATTTTCAGACAACATAATGGACATTTATGGCTAAAGATTTACCTTTCAAACAAGTTTAACATGCAACTGTCCTAACTAATTTAAATTATTATTTTAAATTATATCAATTTTTTCTTCGTTTACAATCAGAGACTGACACAGATTAACCAAATGTTGTGTTTTTATACATGTTTGGATTTGTGGTTCCACTGAAAGGATGGAGAAAGGACGAATGCATATGTTGCTCATTAGTTTAGCTCTGCACAGCATGATTTCTGCCTCTCGTATTTTTAATTTCTCCAGATGCGACGTTGAGAGTGGAGGAGGGTGGAAACAGTCAACTCAACAAATCTGATCAACATGCGTGTCTGCTTGTGTGATATATATATATATAAAGCAGACAAGCATGTATTGTTTTTTCCCCCATAATACCAGGATTAACTTTGCACATGTAAGTCGCCATCTGTTCACCTCCGAGCTCTCTGTCTCTTTCGCATTTCCGTGCACATGTACACTGTTTGTTACAGTGCTTGTACTACTGCAAAAAAAAAAAAAAAAAAAAAAGAACAAGCAGGCAGGGAGGGTAAGTGTGCAGTTATTTTAAGTGTGCCAACGCCCTCAGACGCTGCTCCGGTCGTTGGCTTGTGCAGAATAAAACAACAGTGAGCATCCTTTCACTAATCTCCTTAGAGTCAGCATCTGCCTTCTCTTCCTCTTTCTATCAATGGCTCTGCATTGTCACACATGTTGCTATGTGGAGCCAATATCTCCTTGAAGGTAGGCTGACAGCAGCACTGAGACACATACCTTCATTAGATTTAGTGCACACAAACATATTCAAACACTTGAATGCTTACACTTGAACGCATATTTTGATATTCAGGTTCATATTTTTGCTCGAGATACGTCAGGCTTTTTTCTCTCTCTTTTATACCATTAATGCGCGCACACACATACACACACATATGCAACACACACCCAGGCTTGTGGTGGTTTACCACAGGGCGTAGTCACTTTAGTTATGCTGAAATAAATGCACGTTATAAACGTCTTTAAAGCATTATTTCCTTGCTCGTGCAGTGCCTGTTGAAAGCATTTCAGAATGGACTGACTGCATGCCCTCTGTTGCTGCTGCATGCAGCTCTCTTGAGAATTGCCCACGCAAACAATTTCACAACCAGCGCTGCATATTTTTGGGGGCCCTGCAATACACCTGCCCTGACATGGCTGCGTCATACACATACAAGTAGCGGCTACTCTCCGTCAGAAACCCAGGGGCCCTAACTGAGAGGGCCCCACACAGCTATAATCATTATGATTTGAGATAGATTAAGATATTACTCACAAAATACAACTCAAATTTAATGCATTATTATTTATTAAGCATCATATAATTGAAAGCTTCAGATTGAAAAGACACTAGCCCTACCCATTAAGCAACATTCGAGCAACATTATCGAACCGAAAATTGTTACAATAAAGCGGTTTGTGGAATGTGCTGTGATCCTTTAAAAAAAGAAAAATTTACCCAAAAAATCTAAAAATCAATCAGTTTTTTTGTAATCTTTGCTATTTTTTGTGAAATATTGAATAATGTTATGTGCTTTTTGCCTTGATCTATTCAAATGAAACGTGTGGAAAGTTGAGGATATGTGTGTCTTTGGTGGCACTGCTGACAACTCACAAACATATTAAAAGCCTCAACTGGACACTTGCTTCTTAATAAGTGTTCACAAAAAAAGATTGGGGAAAAACTGGATTGAACTAGTAGAACCTCATAAGTACAATAGCAGTACGTGTATTTGGTTACCTTCCACCGCTGAAAATTAAAGATTTAATGTATGTGTACTTGAATAAATGTACTTAATTACTTTCACTTCTGCAGTCAGTTCACTGAATGCACGTCAGGCTTGTTGCTGTGTGGAGCCATGTCTCTCCTTGAGGAAGGTAGGCTGACAGCAGCAATGAGACACATACCTTCATTAGATTTAGAGCCGTTCTAAAGGAGTCACAGCTAATCCCAACACTTTAGCTGGCAGCAGAAGCACTGCAACGAACTGTAGAGAGACTGTCCCACTGTTCTTCCAGTCCCACATCTCTGCTGGGTTGGGCTTGGCCAGCTGGGTTTGTAGAGTGCTCCAGACCAGAGTCAGGCTATTTTGAGGAATGTGGTCATGGTGATCTCAGAGGCGTGGGCCAACAGGCTCAAGTGTGGGCTGATGACGATCCTGTGTCTTTCACCTGAATGAACGTTAAACCCTGTCCAGACATCCCTCCCTCCAAGCAGGCCCTTGTCCTTTCTCCATCTGTGAAATTTGGCCCGAGTTCAGTGTCAACAGGAAAAAAGGTCAAACTGATTATTTCCATATTATCGCTGTCATGTTTAATGACTGCCTTTTAAATGCATACTGAAATGAAAAATGCTCTTTTCACCCTTTTAGATGACATCCCTTTTAGATCATACTGTGCACCTATTGACAATATTATGCTGAAGAAAAACAGAAAATTGATTTCTCTGTAATTTAATATAAAAATCTCTCTTACTCTTCCCGTAAAACAAAATAACATCCTATCAAACAATAGCGTGATCGATATCTATCCATCAATCAATCTGCAACTACGCGAGAGCTAGAGTGTGAGCTAATCCATTCAACTATCAAATCCCTCCCAACGTAATGTCCCGCCTGTTCATCCTGTTTCTCTTGGAAGCTGCTCTTGAAATGCCATTTCAGAATGACTTTATGAACATTTCTCCTTTGGCTCTTAAATCGCCTTGTTTCCATTAGCTCATTTCGTCGGTCCGTAGCTGGTAAGAGTTATGAATGAATAGCATTTTTAATTATGATTGTCTAACTCTGAGACCATTGCATTGCATTTGACCATTCAATAACAATTTATTGGCCATAACATTTGGATGATCACTCTATGTTTAGAGATTTGCACGCTTGTTCCCTCTTGTGCAGAATGTTTTAACAAAGATAATCAATGCAAACAAACAAAATGACAAAAAAAAACAACTCCACCCATAATTATCTTCTACAAAAATGGCGCCCGTTTCTTCATCGTGCATTTTGTCTCGCTTCTTCATCACTGTAAGGGCATGCAATAGTAAAACACAAAAATCCCCTGACTCAACACAAATTAACATTTTGCTGCATTAAACAAAGTGGTCGATTTAATGTATGCTCCAGAGGCCAAAGCTGACGTCTGATCACTCTCCCTGTAAAGGCCTAACATGTCATTGTGTTGCACTTTTAAAGCATATTATTGTGCACCATGTCCTGAGGTTGGCAGTGTCCATTACTGCACAGAAGTTGACATGGAAGTGAGGCTAATCCTAAGTCGTATATAGCCTGTAAAGCTCAGATCATGGGAACAGCAATAGATCATTTGCTCCACAGAAATAACAGTTTAAAGCTGTTGTTGTTGTTGTTGTTGTTGTTGTTGCATCTGCATCTGTATGTTGTACGAAACAACCTGGAGATCTCCAGTAGAGTCAGGCCCAATGGTGCTGCATGTGTGGCCCATAAAGGGAGTAACGCTGAAAGCTAGAAGATGCATCCCTGATTCTCACAGAGGAAAGATAAACTCTTGATGTATACGAGCATGGTGACCTAGCTTTGCCAGCAGCTACAATTATATATTTGAAACCATTCAACATTATGAGCTAGCTCTTGTCAATTCAGAGTCTAGCCATTCTAATGAGGCTGTGGCCTGTATGAGGGGTGATTGATGCCAAAGAGGAGCAGAAACGTTGAAGCCAGGTGTGAGGGGTGATTAATGTCAAAGAGGAGTGGAGAGATAAGAAGAGGTGTCATCCAAGTATGACAATATGTAGATTCTTACCAGCCTTCCTATAATAAATAATTAGATTAATGATATAATTGCTTGTCTCTCTTAAATCACCCACTAAAATCGAGCTGGAAACAATTTAATTGCATTACACATCCTTGAATCCCAAGAGGCGGAGACAACAGGGCAATACCAAGAGATGTACCACTGTCTCGGATTCGGCAGCACAAAAATGACAATTGTCCTTTTCAGAAATTCCCCATATTCATAACAGTTTACCCCTTTGGACTGTGCCCAACCTACACCAAAACGGGGACAACATGCAAACTCTACACAGAAGAAACCTGAACCCAGACTTGAACCGCACCCCTCTTGCTTCGTGGCAACACTGCTAATCATCATGCAGCTGTTGTGATATAATATAATCAATTATAATTATTCAATCATTATTATATACAATTGTTGTTATTACAAGTTGTTATTACATGTCATGGAGAGTGGGCGGGACTTCATCGCTCTTCAGTTTCCTCAATGGCACAACTTCCGCTTCTCCTATTGTCGGTGGCACGGATCACCCTCCATACGCATGTGTGGGCGTTTTTTTGTATGGAGCCACACCCCCTCTGGCGATGCTGCTGCTGCTGCGGGACTCACTGAAGCTCAATCTGCCCGCTCGTTCTCAACCAGCCAGCAGAAACAGTGATCGGGACCGGAGTATGATCGCTGTCCGAGGAGCATAGATGTGCAAAAGCCCCGAATTATCCGTGCGCTGGAGAGGCCGGGAGCGACCACCGTGGAGGACTGTCTGTATCTAGTCGTCAGAAGGGAAAGAGCCACGGGGAAAGCATGGCGGTAGAGGAGGAAGGTCTCCGGGTTTTCCAGAGCGTTAAAATCAAAATAGGTAAGAAGAAAAAATCCCTACCCCCCAGTCTGAGCGCCTCAATGGATGGCCCCATGTTAACGGGCCAGGCAGGCAGCGGGGGCTGCAGACTGGAGGGGGGGGGGGGCACGGATCTATCTTATTCCTGCTGTTATTGTAATTCAAATCACACGCTTTCCTCTCGGCGCTGTAAACCGCAAATTGTAAAAATGTAATCGAGATTCAAAGCCGTGTGGGAATTTGGCAGCTGGCATCAGAATCCGGATCATGTATGTGAGAGGTCCGGACTGGGACTGCTGGGTGAGATTTAACAGGCTGCGCGAAATAAAGGCTCCACAGCTGCATAGATCCAGATGTCTTTTTTTCTAGACACTTTAGATCACACCAACCTATATTACACCTTAGTTGCTGCCAGCCATTCATGTTATTGTAACCCGCTCCCCCCTCCTCCTCCAAACAGCTTTATGCATAACTGTCTAGCTATTGATTGTTAGTCCAGATCTCTATTTTTAGATATCTAGCTGGTCTCCAGTGAGTACCCTGGTTTGTAGGAGGCATGTGGTGCATGCATATCTGGTGAATGGAGCCATGAGGAGTACGGTTTGCAATGGCAGGATTTAGTGGAGAGGACTGTGTTTTTGTCATGCCTTTTGTACTTCTTGATTTATTTCAGGGAAACTGTAGTAATTACATAATGGAAACTACAACCACATGGATGTCATGTCATTAAATAACAATATCAACAGTAATAAACATACTGTGGGAAAACATGCAGATGCAGATCTTTGCATTTCAGAAGCTGGAATAAGAACATTTGTGTCAGTTTTGCTTGGAAAAGTGTATAAATGGTAAATTGACGATCATAATGAATTTTCAAGCAATCGTTCCTGCAGTTGGTCAATCATTTATTTCATATAGTTTTTTTCCTTTCTAATATCAAACAATCATGTCCTCTGTCTGCTCTGAACTGTTATCTCTGGTCAACATGGCCGTTTGGAAGCGTCTGCTGGAGTTTTCATCTTGGCTCCGTTGTCCAGTTTGTTTTGATTCCAAACATGCGACAGGACGGATGAGCAGAGAGAAAAAATGGCAACAAACAAACATACAAGCTATGGGGCCGTGTGACGATTCCAGCCGGCATCAGACATTTGAGCAGACTCGACGAGGTTGTTTTGTGTGTTTACCTGCTGTTCAAATTGTGTGGAAACAGCTGGAGGGAGAACCACCCGAAGTTGATCAAATAGTCAGACCCCAGCAAGATGATATAATCAGACCTGCAGCCCGGGGAGAGTTGTAGCGTTAAATCACAAAGGCCTCTTTCAATTGCTGCACTTTTTGAATGAATGTTCAGTCAGCCAGCAGTGTGAAGTTCCTGTGAATGAAAACGGAATGAGCTGGGGACCGCTCATCGCCACAGACATCTAGATAAAACCCTGCTTACTAATCACGCCAGCAATTTGTTGTTGATGAAAAAGTCTCATTTTGAAAATGTTAGTGAAGTAGAAGTCCAGTAGTATAAGAAAAATGTACATAAAGTATCAAAAACCAAAGTACTTAATGCAGAAAACTGCCCCTTGTGAGTTATTATACCATACTGAATTATTACTAATGCATTCATCTGTAAGAAGTGTTTTACTGTCTGAGCTGCAACGACTAGTCAATCAGAAAATCATCATAAAAATAACTATCTAATCTTTTGTTGCATACATTTTTTCACTAGTTTGTGATGTTTTCTAGACAAATGATTGACCAGGAAAATGATCATGAGATAATGATAATAACAAAAAACTACAGTAGTAACAAGTAACTTACTGTGAAGTCAAGATGTCAAGTGGCATCATGTGGCAACACCTAAGTACAAGTAACTGACATACAGTATACTTGAGTAAATATACTTTTTTTTCATTCCTTCAAGTCAAAGTGATGTTACATTAAATAGTTCCAAGCTTTCTAAATGGGTCATAACCTGTTCTTTACGTTACTTGATGAAGAACCTTTATTTTGACGTCATTTCCAAGCCTGGGCTCCTGACTTTCCTCCGCCCTCGTTCATGTTGTGCAGTAATGACAGTAGAGTTCACCCTGTGTGGTTACCGAGCAGTAGGTGCACTGTCAGTCTGATCCCCCACGGTGCTCTGCTCCTGTCATGTCTATAGCCCCTTTTAAACACACGATTCCGGCGTAATGGCGGAAAGGTGAGTCACAATATGCCGCAAACCAGAGCGTTTAGATAGAACTTCGGCGTTGCGGAACGAGTGACGTCACACAGCGGGGCCGCGGTCTCGTCTATGGACTCGTTGGCCGTGTTACTAATTCAATGAGCGTAGGAAATCTAATAAGCTGGATGCATCAAAACAACTACGAAAGGTGAACTTTTGCTCGTCATGCATGCACATTTACACGACTCTTCAACTGCAAGCGAAGTTGCTGTGCATCATAAACATGTCGATGCGTATAACCGACCTCCGTTACCGTCTCAGAGGCGTAATATTCTGTTATACCTTTCTGCCTCGGCGAGCGTTTAGACTGACAACAAGACGGAATACTCCCACAACGACAAGGTAGTCTAAAAGGGGTTTATGTAATCCTTGCATCACATTGTTTTCATCAAAGTGGCTGTTTATCCGGAGCTCAGTAGACGGCAGAGAGAGGACTTATCTCAGGCCCTATGATTTCCGCGATGCGGTAATCGCGGACAGAATCTCGGAATTTCACAATGAAATGGAATCATCTGTAAAATGCGGAATTACGTGGAATTTGTGACAATTTATGAAAAATCAATGTTTTCTCTAACATTATAAGCTGAAAGAAAAGAAGAAAAAAAAAAAAGCTGTCGAGAGTCTCTACTCTGTTTTAGTGTAATTAACGTTCATCCAGCGCCTCTGCTTTGTCTGTTTGGGGCTGAGACACACAGTGACAGTCAAGTCGAAGACGTTTTTTCTAACTTTTCAACATGAATGACTGGACCTGCAAGAACCCGTGTGATGGCCAGATACAAACAGAATCTCACATCAGAAACGTTCAGAAATGAACTGATACACAACCTGAATGTGAAACTTAAATAATGGCGAGTGGATCGACAGATGCTCTAAAATGGTAAAACACAGAATTTCGAAAAATTCAAACGGAAAACACCGAATTTTGAAAAATTCAAACGGAAAACAAAGAATTTGGGAAAAATCAAACGGAATCTGGAAAAAATTCTGAAAAAATGGATTTCATAGCGCCCTAGACTTACCATTGTTATGCTCCACCAGGTGATGACTCTCGTTAGTTTCCCGGAGGAACACGGAAGATTTCCAAAGCGACCGGGGCTACCGGGCCCAAGTCTGTTCTGTCTGGCGAGCACAGGAAACAGGAAACTACCCCCAGTTCACTTCCTGATTAGCTGGAATAGACTACAAAAGAATTGTGTTTTTTCCTGCATGGCAACAAGCTAATGCAAAGCAGATGTAGGGAGAGACGCATGGCGAGGGACAGAGGTGGTGTCTCACATACTGGAGGAGGGCAGTGATACCTCTGTCAAGCTGGAGTCGGGACTTTGTACTAATCAAGAACAACACATGAATGAATATGATAGAATGATATGATTAGGAACCCTGGTAAATGTGTACAAATTAGTTACTTCACTTAAAGGAACAGCTCACCCCAAATCAAAAATACTTATTATCAACCTACATTGTTCTGATGAGAGCTGCCTTGTTTTGGAGATGGCGGCTGTGGTGATGCCTGCCTTCTCTTCAATATAATGGGACTACTTTTACATGCCAAACATGTACATTTTAAAAACTTAACAGCAATGTCTCTTTTCAGAGATGGTTACTCAAATATCCACAAAAGCTTGTTGTGACTAGTTTGATGTAGGGACTACTTTCTTCCAACCATAGTTACAATTGCTCCCAACAAAGTCTGATAAAATACACAGGTAAGAGGAAAAACATGGGTTTTTATTTCATGGTCCCTTTAAAGCCCATTGCCCGTGAGTGATGGTACATATGTATGTGTCACAATGAATTCACAGATTTAATTAATTTAATTTTGGTGTGTGTTTACAATGCTGCTTAATCCCAAATTAAAGGTTTAGTTCCCTCCGTAGTTCACTGTGTGCTGGGTACCATGTGACGTGGCAGAGAATAGCTACTTGAGGCTAAGCTACTCAACCTGCACTGCTAAGGCTGTTGCCCTGTTGTAATAGTACGCGGTGGATGAAGTGACGACAGCGTGAGTGGACACACACACACGTTACATAATTGTAATACATATTGTGTGGAGGAGGTAAAGTGTTGGAGGTAGAGGAAACAAAAAAGGTGACCCCCCCCCCCCCTCTTTCCTTGACAACTGGCCAACAGAGGTTTCCAAACTTCCTCCTGTCCAGACTGAATATGAGACACGGTGTGACGGGGAAAGGCAGGGGAGGAATGTTTTGTTTTGTGTGTGAAGGACTCCTGCTATTTTTTTGCTGAAGGGTTCTTTTATTTATTTATTAAGAAAAATAAACCAAGCTTCGTATGAGGCTATGATTGCATCATGAAAGGCCGTGTGTGCGTCTAAGGGTGGAAGTAGCTCACCATGCCTCCCCTAACTGTGTACGTACAATTATATATGTGGCAAGTTCTCCATTTTGTCCTAGAAGGCCAGCTCTCTGGGAAAGTCATTTGCTGTAAACACGTGTGTTGACTGTTTAGATGGAGGCCGTGTTTAACTCCGGTCAGCTTCAGGCTGGTGGAATAATCCGGGTCTGATGCGGCGGCTCTCCCCGCTCTCCTCGCTAACGTGCCCTCCACGAGAACACAGTACCAGGAACAGTGGACAAGTTACACCGTAGGCCCAGCATGCAGGGTCAGCAGGGTAAACAAAGGGCTGCACCCAAGGGTGCCACTCCTTCAGGGTGTCCTTCACTTTCCCCGTAGGAGAAGTGGACTCGATCCCTCCCCGGGATGACCTCTACCTGCTGTCAATGACATAAGCATGAAAACATTCACCATGTAGAGAGAGAGCAACACTCTGTGTCAAGTATCTGAGAGTTACCATACTGCGGCTGTGTTGTGAAAAAGCGAAATTGCTTCAACAACAACAAATAGAGCAATGAAATCAGCGTAGGAAAATGGCTCTTTCAGACGCTGATTAAATCGGGGTTTTGCAACAACGTTACTCTGCTCTGGCAACACAGGCGATGTCAGCTTGCCACATACAGGGCCGACACACAACCCGCTCTGCCTTTTCTGTGCTTGCAAAAGATATCATATCACCTCACCATTGTGTTTGCCAAGCCCTCACGCTGCGAGTGCATGTAGGGGAGAGTTGTCCTCCTTTGACATCTTTAACAGTGGTCACTGGATGTAAATGGATGAGGAAACTGGAGGAAGGGGCTGAGGTTAAAGTGACCAGGATGAAAAGCTGTGAATCCAGCTCCTTTATAACTCCACCGTGACGCCACACTGATCTGACGGATCACAGTCACGTCCTGGACGAACACACCGGCTTTCTGAGCCTGAGGTTTTAAAGTGGATCTTCTCCACACAGTGTTAATTCACTGTGTTTGCCCTTTTGTGTTACTCAAGTTTTCCATGAAGTTTTCCATTGAGACTAAAGAAGTCTGTTTGAACATTAGACAGAGAGCGAGTTTGATGAGTAACTGAACGCTGGTTTATCACAGAGACTGTGGCGTTCAGTCTTTAACTTGAAACTCCCCCTTGTTTTTCCTCTCCACGCTGTTGCTCCTCATGCTGCTCAACTTCAGCACAGCCGCTGGACGACTAGTGACGAGCAGCATTGTATGTAAAAGTATATGTCTGTACTTGTGACCAGCTTATAAACCAAACCATCTGTTAAATAAGAATTTCAACACTGTTTGCTGACTCACCAGTGTTACGAATGCAAATTTGTGCTGACTAAATTTGTTCGAACCCAGAAGACATTATTAGAGTTATATATTATGTAGTCAAGAAGCGTGCGTTGCTACTGTTTAGCCCATCTAGCGTCGCTGAGCTCACGCTAACGCGACGTCACTGTGTGATATATGTCATGTTGTCTAACAGGGTGGGGTCATTCATATCTGACCTTTAAGCTACTCCTCACAGATCTGCAGCTGTGTCTCTCAGCGTGGTTGTCAGGAACATGTTTGGATGGTGGAGGAGTGGATTGTGCTGCAGTTGTGAAAACGTTCTCTGTACGAACTCTGCTACTGACATGCAAGCTGACCCTAGAGGACTGAACCATTGAAGCCTTCAAGTGGGTGAGGGTTTGATACTGACATGATGCAGGCCAAATTAACGTTTCAGAGGGAAACCAGGGTTTTCATGGATGGGATGGGCGAGTGGGTAAATGTGGCTGCCTGTTGGTGATGGTGTTGCTTATTTTTCGTTTCAGTGGTGTGATATTTAGGCCTTGTGACGAGCGTGATCCCTGGATTATTGCAGTTAACACATCTGCAGGTGTTGTCAGGATATCTGGGTTTGGTGTTCAATGAATGGGATATTTTGTGTTACAGACTGGAGCTTAACGCTATAAGAAAACTGAAGGACGTTTTTCAGGCTTCTGCACGTTTGCCAACATACAGCATGACAATGGATTTATTGGATTTGGCTTTCCCAGACATTCATATTTTTATTGGTCCTAATGGCCTAACAGCTTATTTTGACAATACACAGTGACATGATAACATTTGTTACTCTCATAAAATGATATTAACTGGTTAACAGTGAGTTTTATTTGTATTTGTCCATAAGAAAAGGCTTTTTTGTGCCGCTGGACATCACTTGACCTGCAATTCTGACAGTGGCCACTGCGCCAAAATGGCCGGTGCTGTTTGTGGGCTTGAAATACGTGCACGCTTCACAAAGCACTCTATCGAGTTGCAGAAATGGATTCTGTGTGTTAGAGTTCAGCCCACAGAAAGGACTAAAAGTCAGCATGTTTGCTTAGCCACTGTTGCTTAAATGTATGAAAATGCCATTAGAAATCACAGCAGAAAGATTTTAAGTAAATGAGTAAAGGAGTAATACAAAATAACATTTTACTGTGAGACATAGACACATAGACGTTTCTGTGTGTGCATGCGGTGTTTTTATATTTTTATGTTTAGTCACATTCAGAAAGACAAATAACTTGTATTTGTATTAGTTCTTGTTTCAAGTCTCTAATTTAGACCATCAAAGGAACTGAGTATTAACTGTAGCATAACAAATTGTTCTCTAAAAGATTCAGTCCTTCTTTCCATTCTCACGGTCTCTCTCTCTCTCTCTCTCTCTTACACACACACACACACACACACACACGCACACTCAGGGGTAACTGGGTTGTTCACTGCTTTTTAAACTACATCTTGGATCCAGTTGAAATTCCTTTCCCCTCATCTCATTTCCTGTTGTAGCTGTTCTCCAAAGCTAACCACTCTCCAGTTTTCTATCTGACTGACTCTCTCTCTCTCTCTCTCTCCGCCTGCAGTCTTCCTCCTCTCTCACCCTTGATTGAATACACTGCTTGCATTTTCCTCACCGACACCCCCCTCCCTCCTTCCTTTCCTGAAAGCCTGTGTTTCTCAGGCCTGCTAGTCGAGCACGCAGCCACTGAGAGCATTCACGCCCGTCTATCCTCAACATGGTCATGTCGGAGAAGATTAGAATGACGAGTCGAGCGGCTGTAACTGGACCCACGAGCAGAGGATGAAGCGGAAGAAAAATGCTGCACATTCACCGAGTCCATCACGTTGCTTCCATCACTCGCGCTTCCTCGTTTCTTCCATCTTTTCCTCTGAAGGAATGAGGTGGAGGAGTCGACCTTTTTATGATGTGGGGATGCACTCCTGTTCACTCTCTTTGGGGTGTTCCCGTCATCATTATCTCTCTGCAGCTCTAATCAAGGCCCGCATGTTTTTTGTGTACGCCACCACAACGCTCGCACGTAGCATTCATGCAAAGTGTGTGTCTTTGCACTGTGTTTTTGCTCAGATACTAGGGCAAGATATTCTCCAAGGGCAGCCGCAGTGATGCTTGATGAAAAGAAAAGGCTGCTGTTGTTGTTGTTGTTGTTTTTAAAATGTTCTGCTTATTTTGAATCTCAAGGAGAGAGAACATGCTGGAAGCCCTCTGGAGAAAGTAAAAGAAAGAAAGAGAGATTTAAAAAAAAAAAAAAAATCCGGAAGCAACCAGAAATAGAGGAAAGTGAAATCAGGTAACAGCTAATTGTGAAAAAGGAAAACGAAAGCGACGATGTAACACAAGCCCTACATAGATAAAAAAAAAAAAGAAAAAAAAAAGCATGTGGGTTCAGACAAAAAAAAAAGGAGAGAAGAAAAGTGGTGGCGCGGACCACGATGAAGAGAAAGTGAGAGAGAAAGATAGACATGCTGAGACGGAGGATTACACCCTCTAGTTTCATCATAAAGTCTTTAATCTAACGCGTTGAATGGCAGGTTGCTGGAGAGTCTTATCCTTTCTTTTGTGACACGACTGGCTCTCCATCAAACACACACACACACACACATGTAAGCAAAAGCCTCGCTGTTGTAGTGCACTTCCCCCAAACTGCCAAACTGCTGCTTATCGACTCATCCAGAAAGACTAGTGCCCTGCATTTCCTTCTCCCCAACACAGGAAGCTGCAAGATGTCACCCTGTATCTGCAAATGTGCTAATTACCAGGTCAATGCTGCTTAGGAGTGATACATTTTGCATCTTTTCTTATCCTTATGAATTTCCGATTGCATTGTGAGCGTGGATGTGGAAGTCAATGAGGGAGGGATACCATTTCTGTTTGTTTGGATGTTGTAGTCTCATCATAGGCCCACACAGATGTTTTCAGTTGCCTCTGCTTTTCTTTTATTTCACCGAGGTGCCATCCATATTGTTTTGTTGAAGATCCCTTCAGTTTCACAATAAGGTGTCATGACTAACATGTGTATTGAGTTTGACATTTTACGGTTCAACTATAACCTCTGGTATTTCTGTGTGCCACTCTCTTTGTTACTCACTGTACGTTTCAGGCTATACGCCAATATATATATCGGTTGGTGTGAAATTCTCAGATGTTGTACTTTGATCCACCCACACAGTACAACATCTGCGATGTTGAGTGTGATGGATTGTTTATCCCAAGTAAGTTTCAAGTCCCTGCAAGTTGAATTTAATACCATATATGCATGAGTTGAAACCTCTGACTGCTAAGAAAACGCAGAAAATTGCATTCATCAATCTAAGAGGGTTGGGGGAAAGGTCAGCATTCATGTAAAACAAATTGTGGTAGAGTAAAAAAGAAAGCTAATACATGCTAAACCCCTATTACTGTCTTTGGACTGTGTGTGTGATGCACATTGATGCATTAAAACAAATAAAATTCAGATGTATTGGATTTTTTCAGCTGTCTAGTAGTGACGTTTTGGCACAGAGCACAGAGATTTGTTTTTACACTGGGGGTTGAGTCATTAAACACACACACACACAAACACACACGTAATCTGTGGTAATCCCATGATGTTTTGGTTACTAGGATGACTTGTATGGTGCAATCCAATCAAGGGTCCTCAGAGGTAACGAACGAGAGCTGGAGGAAAACAGAGATGGGAGGGAATTCAGGAGCAGGAGAGGTGAATGAATGCCGGAGGGAGATCAAATAAATGTAGGGGGAATAAAGGGAGGAAGACGGAGATACGAGAGACTTACGTCACCACTCTGCTCTCGCACACAAACACAGACGAGGGTCGGATTCTGCGACAACAAATCGAAGGCAGTGGAGCGTGTTTGAGTTTTACATCTCGGGTGTCTTTTTAATTTGGGAATGATTGTCGTTGTTGTGATCCACATACCGTGTGAACCAGCCGCCAGAGGAGAGGTCATAACACTGTGTTGTGTTACAAAGCCCACAGAGAGAGATCGCCTCTGTTTGTCTCAGCATGGTTTTATATTTATCCTCTTTGTGGAATTATGGATCAAAAGGTAGATAAATACCAGATAGGCTCTCTTTCCTCACTGGCTATGACGTATTTTACAAAGACGTTCTAGTACTAACAAGCCGTTGTTTAGAAGAGCAAAAAAATACACCTGACATTTTTATTATATATATATTATATACATATTATATATGTTATTGTCAACAAATCGTAACAACGCTGTTTAAACTGCCAGTATGATTGCTTGTCAGAAACCGTATATCTATCTGACCATTTCTGCAACTTTCCAAAACCGACAACCCGGCATTCACACCCAGGTCTTGAACAAATATGACTCAAACACGAGTAAATAGTGGATTCCTTGAGTCAGTGATCAGCTGTGGATTATTTAGTGCACTGTTGAGTATTGATGGCAGCAGGTCGATTCAAGCTAACTACGGCGCCTACGCTCACTGTTATGCAGGAAGATGTAAGCGAGAGAACCGGTGGTGCGGCTCATGTATGTGTTTGGACAGTGGAGCTCTAAGCTGTATCTTTGGATAAAAAGAAAACAATTGGTTTCAACGACAACTATTCACAATTTACAAAAATATAGAATATAATGAGATGTAGCCGTTAAATTCACAACATTACAGTGCAGGACTTTGGCTGAACTGATTGAACTCATGGCTGCAGGACAAGCCTACCATTGTGTAAATAAATCACAGGTTGTATCCCAACAGTGTAATTGCATATTAGAGCGTGCTGCATGACTAATGTGATAACTCACCTCCCTTTCCCTCCGTTTCTTTGTTGCAATACCAACTCGGTCTGAAACCGGTTCCATGTTAATTGAAAGTTGCGAAATCCCAAACACGAGGTGCAGATTTATTGATAGGAAAAATGACCTCCTTCATCTGAAACTATGTTTGTTTTGCTCTTTTAGTTAACTAGTGTCAAATGTAAGGTCAACTTTTTCCCCTTTCCCCCCTCGGAGTTCCCATGAAGCAGACAGTTTTCTCTATGAACGTATGACTGTAGAAATGATGATTGGCTTTTATGAAAGATGAGTTGTTTAATCGTTATAACCTAGGGGTGGGCGATATGGCCTCTAAATGATATCGCAATATTTTTTGCTATATCGCGATACACGATACATATCTCGATATTTTGACATTTCCTCTTAAGCACTTAAAAATGCTTAATTTAACCCTTTGATGCATAGTCACGCCAGTATGATGATTCTAGTAGTCCCCGCAACATCCATCCATCCATCCATCCATTTTCCTCCGCTTATCCGGGTCGGGTCGGGGGCAGCTGCCTGAGCAGGGAAGCCCAGACTTCCCTCTCCCCGGACACTTCCCCTAGCTCCTCCGGGAGGACCCCAAGGCGTTCCCAGGCCAGCCGGGTGACATAGTCACTCCAGCGTGTCCTGGGTCTTCCTCGGGGTCTCCTCCCGGTGGGGCATGCCTGGAACACCGCGCCCAGGGGGCATCCGATGCAGATGCCCGAGCCACCACAACTGGCTCCTCTCGATGTGGAGGAGCAGCGGCTCTACTCCGAGCTCCCCCCGTGTGACGGAGCTCCTCACCCTATCTCTAAGGGAGCGCCCCGCCACCCTGCGGAGGAAGCTCATTTCGGCCGCTTGTATCCGGGATCTTATTCTTTCGGTCATGACCCAAAGTTCATGACCATAGGTGAGGGTAGGAACGTAGATTGACCGGTAAACCGAGAGCTTCGCCTTTCGGCTTAGCTCTCTCTTTACCACGACGGAGCGATACAGCGACCGCATTACTGCAGCCGCTGCACCGATCCGCAACATATGTCTGCATTAAACCATTCTTATTTATACTGTATTCATTAATGGTTTCTATTAGAACAATTTTAAACTTGTGTGCAAAAGGGGTAAATCACAACGAAGTTAAATTTAACAAAACAGTTTTTATTCAAGGCAATTGCAAAATGCACATAAGCTTTTAGCAGCTGGTAAATGAAAATAAATAATGCCACATGATGTAGGCCTACATACTGTAGCCTATTTCTATAATAATACAAATAATACAATAACAATAAAATACACAAAATACTAAAATCACAACATTTTTTAAAGTGTAGAACAGTGTGTGATCAATAGATCGGAGTGTTTGATGTTTAGTTATCTGCAGGTTGGACCGTTCAATATCGCCGATGTCCGACAGCTCTACAAACACAAACCAGAGAACAGCGGTTTAATCACAGACGTGTCCACGACGCTGGGAACACAGATGTTATGTTATGTTGGTAACGTTTAGTGAGCCAACGGCAGTCAGAAAGTGGCATGCTAACGTTGTTGTTAGCAATATCCCGCTAGCCGGCTAGCTAGCCGGTCAGCTTCCATTACCCGAGGAAGCAAAGCCACTAGTTGCTGCTGTTACGAACGTAATCACTAGCTTGGTAAAGTAAACAGAAATGAGTCGTTGGTTTGCAACGAGGTGAAACATTTTAAAATTGAAACTTACCGGGAACAGTAACGTTAGTAAAACTCCGCACTCCGCAACGGAGTATTTTCCCCCGTTGCCTTGAGCGTTAACCCCGCCCCCAGCCCCTAACGTAAGCCGGGGCCGGTGTGTGTGGGCGCGTGTATGTGACGTAAGTTGAGCTAGTGGGTGTGACTTTTTTTCTGTTGTCTGTGAGCGGGACAGAGGAAAGAGCTGCGCTAAAACCAGTCACACTCGGCCGCGGCGGCTTAGAAACTGACGTAACAACATACACTCGATGTTCACGATATAGTCATTTACTACATCTCATGTAGAACAAGCCGCGATACATCGAGTATACTCGATATATACGCGATACATCGAGTATACTCGATATATCGCCCACCCCTATTATAAACCCCAAATGATACAGTGATATATGATATATGTATGATCATATACAGTGATCCCTAATAGACAGCCCCCTCCTTGGGGTAGGTAGTCTTTCTTAAGGGATCAAGTCCACAATAGGCCAGTCACCTCATATAAGGGTCTGCCGGCAACCCATAGCTGGACCAATCCCAAAAAATAACCTTTGTTGAAAGGGAACAGAACTAAAAAGAAAAAAGGTGTCCATTGTCTGTGAGATGGTCTGGTATGATGTGCAGGGGGGGAGTGGGGCGTCCCTGCAGGATTGACCCTGCCGACCCCGTTCTGGAGCATCAGGGCAGAACCCTGCTTGGTGCTTGGCAGTGCCCCCCTGAATCTGTTATTTTGTAGTTTTTGGTGGTATTATTAGTTTTAGTACTATTGTCATTATTATTATTGTAGAGTTTGTTTTTGCTCTCAAACGCACACACACACACACACACACACACACACACAGATACCTGACAATGTTGTTGACTGTTCTTTATAAACTGTAATTGGAGGGCACTGGCCTTATTGGCCACTTTTGCCTTGTGTCGTATATTTTGTTATTGTCTGGCAATATGAAAAAAATAAGAAACAATATAATTGTAACATTGCTTGATTTGACGGGGTCACAAATCAATCCGGTTGTCGAGATTGTTTGTGGACGGCAAACCCTCACAGACTCATGCTGCCATTCTGCAGAAGTTACTCCCTGAAGGTCTGCAATAACTGTGCGAGGTGCCGGCTGAATGAATGACGGAGTGAACAATGACAATGTTGCACTAACACACGTGTCACTCTAGACTACAGAGTCCCACGGGTCCTACCCAACCGAATAAGTGGAGAGAGTTAACAGACTAACATGGATCCATGGCTTTATAAAGGAGAACGTATCGCTCCTGAGGGACTGAATGGAGCACCACCTTTGTGGTGTGTGTGTGTGTGTGTGTGTGTGTGTGTATTCGTGGGTGGTTGGACCACATTCTTGTCAAAGGGAGTGCTATCTGTCACACACGATGAACAGATTGAACTTCAGCAGGATTCAGGAAATGTCCCACGCAGATTCTTTCATTCATAGATCTGACAACACACACACACACACACACACACACAAACACATACTCATTCACATTTTCGGAGAGCATGGCTTAATATTTGTGCTTCCGGTGTGAAAGTAGTAACACTTGCAGAGGTGAGCTGGTTATATGTGCGGCAGTCAGATTATTCAAAGCTAAAACAGGTGTGAATTTACACAATACCGTTTGTTTTTTAACTCTGCATGCTTTCCGTGTTCATAAATAAGTGATCGCTTGCAGCAGCGTGCCTGAATAAATTCATTGTTACTGCTTACAACAGCGTTTCTTAATAATAACGGCCCACTCCCTCTTTTCGTTGTGCAGGGGAAGCAAAAAACATCCCTCCGTACCCGGGGCCAAACAGGATGAGGGACTGCTACTGCACCGTCAACCTGGACCAAGAAGAGGTCTTCAGGACCAAGATCATCGAGAAGTCACTTTGGTACGTTGAGAGGCCCTCCACTCCACTCATCCTCTGTGGTGCATGAAAGTCACTTTCTCATCAGTATATCAAATTAAGGCTGAGATGACATAAACATGTAAGCAGGTTGTCATCCTGTAATTCCCTCTGACTTTATAAGACGGCAGATTAAACAATGCATTAGTTTATATATCAAGCCAAACTAAAAAAAAATGAAAAAAGGACTGTATGTCAAGTCTCTTCATCTCAAGCCATACTGTACATATTGTATAGTATTACTTAAAGATCCTGCATGGATGAACAGATTGTGATTTCCTACACTGATTACACAGCCCAGCGGTTTCACATTTTTCTTCGGGTTGATGAGGAAACGAGTGAGATCCTTCCTGCTCACAGAGTCGACCAAATTGAATTACATTCATTTAAGGTTCCTGTATTTGTAGGACTGCATATAAAGGCGGCCATGCCTCTGCCTGCCTATCCATCCACCCAGCCCTTTGTGTGTCTTTATGTCTGAGGAGTTACAGAAGAAGTCAGTCATTGTTAGCGGCCCCCTGAGGGCTGCGCTCAAGAGATGCTCATTGCTGTAATTTAGCTATGTCCACTGTTTAGGTAAGGCAGAGCATGGCAGTTGATGTACCCTCCAGCCAATAGTCACAAACAGGCCTATTGTTATTGTTTTGTGGATTCCACATGACTCATGGCAAAATGTAAATGCATGTGATCTTTACTTCATATCTGTCCGAGGGACAAAATCAAGACTAACGAAAGCATTTTGGCTGTGATGTGTGCATGAAGGTACATTATGTTATGGTCGAGGCAGGAGAGCGTGTTGAACACTCAGACTTTTATTATCACACCTAAAGCTACCATGAGGAACTGTCATGCTGTGTTGATTTTGGCAATCCCTGTGGACAATAGTGGTAGTGGTTCTGAGCCTCCGAGCCCCTTCAGAAAACCTCTCATTTTACTGCAGCAGGGACTAAATCTCTACCCTGCTCAGTCCTGTTCCTGGTTCTCCCGTGCCTCCCTTGCCGGGTGCAGTGATGAGGCCTGGGCCTCGAGCAGCATGGTGTCGATGTTTTTCTCCTGGCCGGAGAAGAAGCTGCAGCTGCTGCTGCTGTTGGACGCAGATCTCTCCGCCGCCTTTCGCCAAATCAAAGTGGGATCTGGGTCCATCCTGAGCGGGCTAAAAATGCTTCTGAGGGGGTATTTGGCTGGATGTCATGGTGGAAATGACCTAGGGTGCATTTCACTCCGAACCATCACTTTAACCAGCTGGGTGGACATGGCGTCTCCTTATTTTCCCCTCACAACTCGTCTTTGACAACAAACATGTAAAACTACCGTTGTGTTTCAATGAGACCTGAGGACTTTCTGATCACAGTTTCCCTTGTGTCTGCTCTCACCTCCAGTCCGTTCTACGGGGAGGACTTTTACTGCGAGATCCCACGTAGCTTCAGACACCTCTCCTTCTACATCTTCGACAGGGACGTTTTCAGGAGGGACTCCATTATTGGTGAGTAAACAGTTGCTCTCCGCCTCACTCCGCCTTACTGTGGCCTCCCTGATTTATGATTAGTGTTTGGAAGTGAGCAATTAACCTCACGTTACAGGCTTCAGTGTGGTTTTACAGCAGCTAAAGCAACAACTCTGTCTGAAATAGTAGTAGCACTCTGTTGTTTTGGAAAACTCTCATTTTCAGATTTTTCAGGTCAAATTTATACTTTAACCGCTTTCCATAGAAATGTAAAACAAATGTTTATAGCAACTTTCAAAGGGCATTCAAATGTTGGTACCAGAGGTTGGATTTAAAGTCGCTCAATTTGAAATTCTAAGCATTACTTTGTGAGCAAACAACTATTTGCTATATAAAGATATAGTGGAGTAATGTCCATCTGAGCAAAGAAGGAAGTTTCTCTCTCTTTCTGTGTGTTGTTATCCAAGGGTCTTTGTGCTTTGTTACATGCATGCATGTTAGAATATCAGCCGTGTGAAGGCAATCCCTCAATCAGAAGGCCTCTCACACAGGCGATTCTGCCGTAATTTGGATTTCAAACTATAAAAACAACTGTGACTTTTAAGTAATGATTATTTAAAATCCTTTATCAAGGAAAAAAAAACGAGATCTGCTGTTTTTCTGTTATAGATCACCCTAACTTGCACTTTGGAAATTGTGGCATGCATTTATTTTTTTACATTTTTTTCGATCGTTAAAGATGGTCCTTCATCGTTATCAAAAAGATCAGCTGATAAAGTGAAACGAGTTGTCTTGATGTTGGGCATTTTACTGAGCATTTTAGTGCTTTCACAGCAACGAAACAGGATTCTACCAACTATCACATTGTTAAATATTTACCTCCAAAACCTTTTAAATACTATAAATATATTCTATCTTGAAATATTTAACAGTTAAATATTTAAATGAGCTGTGATCACAGGTGTGCGTTTGTCAAATAGATTAAATCAGCCAATCAAACCTGTGGATCTGAACAACCATTTGGATGATTACATACAAGATGTTTTAATGAGTGTGCTTTTAGAGGTGATGATGCATTTTGTCACCTTCGGACAGAACCGGGCCAGCAGGTTCCAGTCTTTATGCTAAGATAAGCTAACCGGTTGCTGACTGTAATGGGAAACCTCTGCAAGAAAACCCACTAATAATATTTTACAAATCGTGGAATTATTCCTTTCAGGTCACTTTATAGTCTCACTTTTAGTGCTCAAAAGGTGCGTGTCTGTTTGGATGAGTGAGGATGTTTTTATCAGTGGCATTGGGTGTGTCAGGGCGCATATTAGTGGGTTTCTTTTTGTGCGTTTTTGGCCAACCTCTAAGGGGAAAATCTTTCTCAGGGTGTGATTTGTATGATCAACAACTCCTGTGTGTGTGTGTGTGTGTTGGGGGGTGTGGGTGGGTGGTTTTGTGGGTGTTGTCAACACAAAAGTAACTTGTTGACAGGGTCATATCC
>CM056821.1:10803364-10873364 GCA_029853015.1 Chelidonichthys spinosus | reverse complement strand
ATCCAATCACTTCAGAGAGGGGAAATAACTTCAGCATGACGCTCAGGCTCGCAGCTATTAACATACAGCGTCTCTGTTGGTGGAGGAATGCTGCGTTTTCCCTCCACGTTTTTGATTTTCTCAAAGAAGAATGATTGCTTCTGATCCGTACTCGGCGTGCATACGAGATATTACTATATGTTTTGAATTTGACATTTTTGGTAGAACTGGGTGAGGAGGCTACATATGCTGGCAATGAGATGTAAGAGCACAGGACTCTACAGTGTCCAGTGAAAACACTGGATCTCCAATCATGTGTTTTCACATATCTGTAGGATTACATGTTTTTATGGGTTGAGACCAATGGTTAAACCTGTTGGGTTATTCATCAGGAGGAATAGATAACCATCAAGCAACAGGTGTAAAAACATTTTTAGTTGGCCGTTGTTTTCAGCAGAAAAGTGTCGAATGCGTCAACTCTGTTTTACACACACATGAAGAACATGATGACAGCATGGTTTCACTCTGGTCAGTGACCGCCCCACCTGCCACTGGGCACCTGGCTGTGTGGTGGGCGCCGATGTTATACAGACGCTGTATAAGTGTTCATTAGCACTCCGTAGAGCTTTGAACATTAAAATGAAAATGTGCGTGCATTAAAAAAGTGTCTATTTCTGTGCATTCTGCAGGGAAAAGTGCACCTGGAGCTGCGTCTGAGTGAAGTCATCACAGACAGCGGAGTCATCAACCATAAACTAGCCACAGCGGTGAGACTGCACACACACACACACCTCAGATGTTTATTTGACTTGTGCAGTTTTATAAAAAAAAAAAAATTTATGTAAAGAGAAGAAAAAAATCATTTCCTCCATAGATCGATTCTCTGCTGTTCCCAGAGAATCGTGTCCGTGTTACTCTCACTGAAATATCTCTGAAAAGACTGAATGGATTACCGTAACATTGTGTGCAGCCGTTCATGGACCTCGGATGGATGTATCCTGTTGACTTTGGGGATCCCCTGAGCTTTCCTCTAGCGTCACCATGAGGTCAAAAATGTGACTTCTGGGCTGCATTCAGGCTGCATCCGTTGCATCCTGGTATTAAAATTCAGCTCAAAGGGCCGCTGTGCCTAAGTACAGCCTTTGTAGATCTAAATCAACATTGAGGTTGGCAACATTGAGTACGGTTACCCGGAACATGCCATTGAGCTGTGTACACACATGTGGTGGTGTCCACTTTTTCTTTGATACATGGTGCTGCTGTTTATCGATGACATTTAAAAGCAAACTGGTAATCACTCCCTTGTTCACTCACTGAAGGATACTCAATAGCGAATGTTGCACTCATATGCCAAGTTGCTGTTGAACCAGTAAGGAAGTAGCAGGAAGTAGTGTTCTTTAAGGTAATGCCATTTACCCAATGTGCAGGGTGCTGGAAATCCTTGAAACAAAAAATCAGTGTGGTGTTTGAAAGTTTAGAATAAAGTGCTTAAAAGTGCTTGAAATGTATGTTTTATGTGATGACATATATGATATAAAACAGAGAAAAGAAGATCTCCATATTTGAGGGACTGAAAACAGCATTTTTGCATGAAAAATTACTTTTAATAACAGATTATCAAAATAGTTGGTTATATTTCTGTTGATCTATTAGTGGAATTAGTTTTCCTTTCATTTGTGGTCCTTCTGTAAAAAGATGTCTCTAAACATCATGTTGGTTGTTTATAGGACAATATCTCATTTAATGTGATGAACAAGTGCAATAATAAGTATACTGAATACTGAGTAATGTTGTGTATACAAATATGTAATTTACCAATGCTGTACGGTTCTGGAAAAGCATGAAAATGCACCTTGAAATTCTTTAAAAGTGCTTGAATTTGACTTTGGAAAAGATGTAGGAACCCTGAATGTAACATGCTTCACTCTCATTCTAAGTTGCATAGCTTGTTGCTTGGCAACAGCTTTAACAGGCAGTGAGCTTGTAGGAGGTTGGAGCTTTACGTTCAGAATAAATCAGTTTTTTAATCTGTGAATCAATATGCCGGGGATATCGTTAGTTTATGACCTTTATGACATTGTTTGAGTGCGTGCGTCTTGCTGTGTGTGTAAAATGCGATTGTATGCTCATGTGATGTGTGAACTCCAGTGTTTGCAACTGATCAATGATATGCTTATGGTCTGGATGGATTATTCCATGCGTGTGTGTGTGTGTATGTGTGTGTGTGTGTGTGTGTGTGTGTGTGTGTGTGTGTGTCGCGCATTTTTGCTCTCCAGCTCTTCTTCTGTAACATGCAGCAGTAAAGTCTGACGATGAGCCAGTGTGGCTCCGTTCCCAGAGAACATTGTGGGTAAGGAGCTTAGAGCTGGAGTCATCTAGTCAGATTTCTCTAGGAAGACACGTGTTTGAGAGAGCTGCGTCCATTCAGCTCTACAGATCCAACTGACTGCTTGAAAGAAACGTTCTTAAGGCAAGAGAGGAAATGGTATTTATCATTTTATTGCAGGCCAACTGTGACAATCTGATTCAGGATCAGCCCAAAATTGTATTGGTATCGGTGCATCCTCAACATGCACAATACAATAAATAGAATAGCAACAAAAATGAAAAAAGTACAAAAACGAAACCAGTTAAGTTAAATTTAGAACTTCTTCCAACAAGTACAATTGTGAAATACTACTTACACAATAATGCATCAGTAATGATAACCAAATAATATATTACTCTCAGTGGCCAGTTTTTGCATAACAACTACTTCTACTTTCAAAGCATGTGTGAACCTTTTTCGAGCAGTACTCTACTGTACGTTATAAAAACATTGAATCAGAAATCAACTTTTTCATTTCACACATTCTTCTTTCTTGAAAACATAATGCTGCAATGCAACAGAACCACTGAAACCACTGAAACCACTGACAGTTCACTCTGAGATCCGAGGGTGTAACAGCCTCGCAGTACCAGTCATTAGCAGAGATGAGGAGCGGCTGCACAGGTCCCCCTCTCCGCACCTCCAGATTTTTGTCATTTTCAGATTTGTTTCAAAACTGACTCAATAGACATCCACTTTAGGTGATTTGTCAGATTCCCCTAGAGCCACAAAACTCTCCAAAATGCCTTGACAGACTTTGGTGCAGCCAAGGTCCCCCTTGTAGTAATGTTTTGGATGTAAGTCTTTCACTTTTTACAGTGTGGGTTACTGGTGGTTTGTACCCAAATTGACACCTGAGAAGAAGACACATCTTATGACTAAATGCATTGTTTTCTTATGGAAGATACTGTTCTGATTGAATACTTGACTCCCTTAAGTAGTGCAACCGTCAGTGACACAGACTCATAATCACATCCATGTTTCTGTGTGTGGTTTTTGGCACGGTGGTGTTATTCTTTTCCTTCTCGTTTGAGCCCAATTGCTTTTGACAGGTTACGTGGGCGTTAGAAAAGAAGCACATTAACCTAATATGAGTAATGATGACTAAAACAAACAAGTCTAGTGTCTGGCATGTCAGAACTCACAGTGGTGATGAGAGAGAGAGAGAGAGAGAGATAGAGAGAGAAAGGGATGGTGGCTGGATAGTAGGCCAAGCATGGGTTATATAAACAAGCTTACTGGACAGGAAGCGCTCTGGCATTAGTGATGCTTAACCCAGCCCTCTCCTTATTCCTTATTAGGAACCTGTGTGTGTGTGTGTGTGTGTGTGTGTGTGCGTTTGTGTGTCTGTGTGTGTGTGTGTGTCAGCAGGATGGTGCAAGCTGTTGCGTAGGTATTCAGTTGAGTTGTGGGTAGCGCTGTGGTTTACTGTGTAACTCATCATGCAGTGTGAGTAGTGGTGAATCACCGTGACACACAGGAAGTGATTTGTCCCGCTGGGTGTCCTGTCCTGTTTGGAGGCTAATCCCCAACAGCATGATGTCATCGACACACGAATAGATCGGAACTTCAACTCTGTACCTTAAGGTCAATATATTTGACCTTTATGTTTTCCGTAAGCCTACTTTGTATCATATGAGCAATTTGAAGATGGTTATGTCAAATTAAATATACAATACTCACTATTGGTTTATTTGTTGAGTTGTTTGTATTTATGTTTTCTTTCATGTTTTGTAAGGTGTCCTTGGGTGTCTTGAAATTCTTATTATTGCTATTATAGTAAGGGGTATGAATGAGCATATGCAAAACACTCAGCGTAAATAAAACATTAGGACATCTGTATAAAAAAGTGTGACAATTTGGTGAAACAAATGCACATATCAGCTGCTGCAGTGCACAATACAGCGACCACTTGAGGTATTTTGAATGGCAAGACCGTTCAGTGGTACAGCAGACAGGTAATAAAGTTGAATTGAATAAAAGCATGTCCATGAATGAGAACTAGAAAAGGAACAGAGAGGCTTCTGCAGGATCACATCTGAGGATTAAATCCTACCTGAGTTTCCTTTATCTCACGTGTTTGGAGAAGTCTCAATATATATATATATATATATATATGGTCCCTTATGCCTCTTATTTGATTTTTTACTCGGGCCTCTCTCAAGTGGTCTCCGGTTGTATTTGCTGGATCACACCAGATTTAAAATTGGCACAACTCTTCGCCAACAGCTCCAACGGAATTACTTCCCTTCATCTCTTTTCATCTGTCCCTCTCTCTGTTTCTGTGCTTTTTTGACATAAAAGGCTGCAGACACACCTAACACTGACTCAAGAGGCCCTGTTGACACGCGGAGAAGCTCTTGGCCCCAAAATCTTCTAGCAAGGGGCTTGGAGCGTAGGAGTGAGCTACAGTATGAATGGACCAGATGTTTCATGTCTGTGGGAATGGGGAGGTTGACTGGATTACTTGATGTGATGCTACTAGCATTTTGTCAGTAAAAAAAAAAATCTATTCAGTCAATCGGACACTTACCTAGACCGGTACCATACTTTTTTGAAACATATATTTATTGAGATTTTTATTAACTTAGACATGAACATCTTTTCAAATGTAATGAATACATTCCCCCATTCTGGCATAATAATGACTGAAATAAAAGTCTATTTTGAACAAATATCCACAGATGATGTGTATTTTTGTAGATGCTACGTTAGCATTGTAGAAATTGCTTAGCTTAATGACGATACGGTAAAAGCACCTCGTAAGAAGCTCATATCTACCGTTCCAGTTTCAGCACCGTCACACCTGACATTTAGGAGATATTAAAGTGAGCATTAGGTTATTGTGTTTCAGGTGTGTGTGTGTGTGTGTGTCCTGTGTACACTAGTGTGCTCATTCATTTGTCTTTTGTGTGTGTTTTCCACAAAGGGTGTTGGAGTGCCAAGGTCTTCCAATCGTCAACGGCCAATGTGATCCCTACGCTGCTGTCTCCTTACTAGGACCGTCAAGGTCAGAGCCCTCGCGGGGTCGGACGTGGTTTCAACATACACAACTTCGCTTGTCACATGTTAACTTTGGATAAACACAAGGTTTTTATCTCCTTCTGCCTCTCTGCTGCTGTCAGGTCGGAAGCCAAGAAGACCAAAGTGAAGAGGAAAACCAACAATCCACAGTTTGAGGAAGTTTTCTATTTTGAGGTAAATATAACCGGGGTTGTGTTTTTTCCAACATGATTTTGTTCCTCGAGATGTGTGTTTGTGTTGTGTATCAGTCAAAGCAAGAGACATAGTGAGAGTTAAAAAACCCACGACATGGCCAAACGTATGTATACGTAATAATACAACCATATGTACTTTGCTTAACCCCCTCTCATTGAACCAAGATTCATCTCTTTGATCTTTCTGTTATTATTTTTGCTGCACATGTTCGGGTTAGTTAAGTAACACCTTTATCTTTGTTATTGGTTCATGATGTTTGGTGACGTAATGTAATTCCAGCTCAACTCCACCTGACTTCTATAAGCTGTGGTCCAAGTAACACTTGAGAAACGTGTTTGTGTGTGTGTTTCTACAAGGCCAAGACATTGTATGAATACCTGAATAGTGTTATGAAAAACAACAATTCGATCCATGAAATTTGGTAAAATCTAAGATTTTCATTGACAAATTTGAAATGACTGTAGAATTTTAAATTATGTTTCAGTTACAAATTAAGTCGTAAAACACTGCATCAAATATTTTGAGAAGATGTTTCTCTTTTTCTGTGGGTCTATTTGCTCCTATAAATATAATATAATCAACTCCCAAGTGAACTTCCACTTTTGACCTGGAAATGCTTTTGTTTTTCATGTTAAAAACATGTCACATAAGTCTATAATTACTTCATATTTGTACACGCACACTCACAGTGTCCCTTTTATACCATTACTACCGTCATTCTTGAGTGTAAAAAGTTCCGAAAAATTAGCGAAATCCTCTGGGAACATAACGTATGTTTGCATTTTCTTTTTCTCTGAATGTCTTTTTAAAAACTTGCCACAGTTTGCATGTATCTTTATTCATGAGTATATATATATATATATATATATATATATTTATAGATATTTTTCATACACACACAAACTCCCTTTCATACTGCCCCCTTCACCCCTCCCTCGCCAGCCGCTCTGCTCAGACATTTTTGTGCCGCCCCTCCCCCTGACCTCCTGCTGCAGCACTAGAAGACAGCAGGACAAGAGTATGATTGATTCGGACAAACCACCACCAAACAATCTGGCCCATTGATTGTACCCGTCAGAACCCTGGGGTGCTTTCTGCCTCCAGCTCCCCTCTGAGGCCCACGTCCGCACACAATCACATGCCATCTATCTATTTTCAGTCTTGTGTTTTTTTTTTTTTTTTTTTTCAAATTTTTTTTTTTTTTTTATTGTTTCGGGTTCGACTTTCTCACACCTGCCAGAGTCTGATCTCTGATAGCTCCCTTTTTGATCCATATCTGCCAGATAGTGAGGTTCCCACAATGCAAAGGGGCATTGTATGCTTTACAATGGAATAGTGACTCTGTTGAGTCAATGAAACTTACCTAACTAAGTCTGCAACTTACCATTATATTCATTATTTATGAATCTTCTTTGTCTGATATAGACGACATGTCATGTATGTAGGGTTATGCGTACATATGCATAGCCCTACATACGTACATACATACATCATGGGGGCGTTTTATATGTATATATATATATATAGCTCGAGTCTCAGTCTTCTGTCTCTCCTCCAACATGTTGCTTGTTTTCATGTGAAATGTTTCATGTGTCTCTGTTTCTAGGTGACGCGGCCACTAAGCTACACGAAGCGACAGTTTGACGTCGAGGAGGAGGATGTCGACAAGCTGGCACTGAGGTGAGACTTTGGAAGACAGCGTGTCAGGGCTGAACTTGAAAACCTCTCCCGTGATTGAGCGGCACATTGTGTTCTCTGTTCAGGGTGGATCTGTGGAACGCCAGCAACCTCAAGTTTGGGGATGAGTTCCTGGGAGGGGTGCGAGTTCCCCTGCGAGCGTTGGGTCAGGCTGGTGTACACGACGCATGGTGAGAGGAACATCATCTTCTTTCATACACACACATTCAGTCACTTTGGGTCTTTTTAAATTTTTTTCCCCCCACTGAACAAGCACTGTACTCTACCCTGCTGGGGCTGGGTGGGTTTGATTTCATAGTCGATGTCGGTCGACATTCCCAGTATGTGTTGCCGTAGCAACAACGATCAACGTTGACAAGAGATCTTCTTCAAAGATTTTACTTAACCGTGGTCGATTTCACTTTTCCAACACTGCTGAACCAACAGACCCTGTTTTTGTGTTTGATTTCCTTTGGAAGACTGAACCTGATGGGAACGCTCCTTTGGAAATCTGACAATAAATGATTGGGCAGTCAGTGGAGTCCCATACAGAGTAGAACAACCATTCCCTTACAGTCAATGAGAAGACATTCAATAAGGCAATTTTATACATGTTGATATCTGAGTTAAACCTTGATTAATTGGGTTTTTTTTTGGACAAGCTTCAAACACAACATTGACATATTGTGGCCTAATAAAGGTCATAAGACCAACAGTTGCTTCGTAACATATCAAGTAGTTGGAGAACAACTGTCGTATTAAAGTCGTGTTTATGGCAATATTTTAGCTCGGCTTTCGTCTCGACTAACTCGATTTAGAGGAAACAACAGGCCGAAGTGAGAATGAAGTTGTGGGCTGTAAAACCAAAAATCACACACCCAAAACACGCTAACATGCTCTGTAGAGCAGAGGGCAACTGCAGAGTCACGTGAAACAGCATATTAATTTTCTCGTTAGCCATGTAAACAGCTTAGTAGGGATATTTTCTTTTTGGCACAAAATAATAATATTAAGCTCCCTCCAGCACTCAGTGGCACTGTAATCCCCCCCCCCTTCTTTCTATGTTTCACTGTTGGATTTCATTTCATCTTTAAAATGTAGAAAGTATGATTTTTTTATTTAACTGTGAATCTCATTGTTAAACTGCTAAATTTCTAAATAAAAATGTAGAAAAAAACAAATATTTTGTTCCTTTTGATGTAGTCGTTATTGTACAAATATGAAACAAATGTATTTAACAGCACAGTCTGATCTATGATCTGCTCGCTTGTTCTCCCTCAGGTACTTTCTCCAGCCCAGAGAGAACGGAGGGAAGTCCGTGAAGGTAGAAGAGCTCGGCTCTCTGCGCCTGAACATCGTTTACACCGAGGACCACGTCTTCCCCTCCGAGCACTACACTCCCCTCCGAGAGCTGCTGCTGCACTCTGCTAATGTAGAGGTTTGTGTACGTGTCTCCGCTCCGCTCGGACATCGGCCGCAGCATCACTGTTTGAATGCTACATGTTTATCCCCCGCACCTCTCTGTCCAGCCCGTGTCGGCGTCCACAGCTCACACTCTGGGGGAGGTGTGCCGAGAGAAACAAGAAGCCGCCATTCCCCTCGTGCGTCTGTTTCTTCACTACGGCAAGATCGTGCCTTTCATCAGCGCCATCGCTCACGCTGAAGTCAACCGCACGCAGTGAGTGCCTGTTCTCTTTTCCCTGGAACCACAAATCTAATATGTGTCACAATTTAATTGATTAAGTTGTGCCGGACCATCCAGCTGTTACATGAATCCTGTTTTCTGTTGTACATTTTGGCGACCTACAGTCCAAAGAGTATTTATCTCAGAAGAGGGAGACGGATCAGATGCTTTGTTGTATCTTTGGTGTATAGATTTATATATCTTACCAACACTATGAGCACACTTCTTCGATGTAAGCCAGCTGAATGTTGTATATTTTACGATTTGGAATTAATTTCACTTCTAAATCAGGTGCAGATTTATTCTCAAATGAGATGAATTAATGTGATTCTAGAAATGAGGTCATCGGGTTGTTGATTTGCCTGTGACAAAACACATAGGCAGCAACAATAATGTAATGTGTTATGGATATGAATAAACTCTCAATACTCTTGTGTTGTTTATTCAGCTGCAGTTTTGGTTTGTCAGTAAAAACACAGCCTGTCTCTCTCTGCGTAGGGACCCTAACACCATATTCCGGGGAAACTCGCTCACTTCAAAGTGCATCGATGAGACCATGAAGCTGGCAGGGATGCACTATCTGCAAGTGACGCTTAAACCCATCATCGATGAGGTATGACACTGAGATAGATTTCATTCATATCACATGCCGTAGGCTGGCACCTACATATATCAGTATATCAGTTATCAATGGATGGTTCACTACTTTTTTTTAAAATCTTCACAGATCTGCACGGAACACAAATCCTGTGAAATCGACCCGGTCAAGCTCAAAGAATCGGAGAACCTGGAGACAAACAGGGTATGAAGTGTGTGTGTGTGTGTGTGTGTGTGCGTGTGTGCGGTCAGTGTGTTATCTGACACATCTGCCCTGCCTCCCCTCTCCAGGAAAATCTCCGGCAGTATGTGGACCGTATCTTCAACGTTATCACCACCTCCGGCGTTCGCTGTCCCACTGTCATGTGTGATATCTTCTTCTCTTTGAGAGAGTCCGCGGCCACCCGTTTCCAAGGTAACTCACCCCCTGGATGACTTTCAAGTGAGGGAGGAAAGAAAGCAAGCTGCTATTAAGGAACAGGAACTGGACAATAAAGAACAGGATGTGCAAGATGTCCAAGGACACTTCTTCTTGTGCTGTTATTTGTGTCAAACCTGCAAACACTTAAGCCTCCCACACACGCACTATGGTTATGTGTGGAGTACAGAGCATGTACACCCAGTGTCACTTACTGGGCTGCCTCCTGTTGGCCGTCATATGGCACTGCATTCATATATATATATATATATATATATATATATATATATATATATATATATATATATATATATATATTATACAACTCTATATAATTCATTGAACAAATCTGGTTTTCTTCTTCAAGACTATCTGTGATGTTTTAGATACATTTAACCAAGGGTTCTGCTCTTCTTTTTGCTGTCTAGTTGACCAAGATGTCCGATACACAGCAGTCAGCAGTTTTATTTTCCTGCGTTTCTTTGCTCCAGCCATCCTCTCCCCCAACTTGTTCCATCTAAGGCCGCACCATCCAGTGAGTCCGCCAACATACATGCATACGCATATGTTCCTCTGAAAATATGTTGCTTAAAGTGTTTGAGCTTTCATTCATGAAGAGTTTGTTTAGTTATCCTGATTTTTTTTTTTTTTAACGTTCAAATGATGTCTGTTTTTTCCCCACCCACAACCAGTGCATTTTCTGATGTTGTCAAGCGTGATAGCTGATTTTTCAAATTTGGATTTGATGTGTTTTTTGTGTGCCTAGGATCCCGCCACCTCTCGAACCCTCACCCTCATCTCCAAGACGATCCAGACACTGGGAAGTCTGGCCAAGTCTAAATCTGTGAGTAAAGCATTTTTCTATTTTCATTCTGTAACTGACCTAGATTTCACTTGTATTTCAGTCCAAAACATTTGAAGTCAAACAAAACTGGCTAATCTTCCTCTCTCTCTGTCACTTTTTCTTCCCATACTTTTATTCCTTTCAAGGCCAATTTCAAAGAGTCTTACATGGCTGCATTTTACGACTACTTCAATGAACAGAAATATGCAGACGCTGTGAAGAATGTGAGTGTTTCCCTTTCGTTCCTTATTATGTACTATACATCTCTGGTTGGCAGATGTAGGATGGAAATGTTCTTTCTCTCGTATGTCAGATGAAGGTAAGCTACGATGAATGCCTAATGAAAGATTTAAAAAGAAGTGAAAGAGTGGAAAGAGGGGTGGCAAGACGTGATTTTCACAGTTGGAGTTATGTGGATGTGGCATGAGAAGGGTTAGCAGCACAATAAATATAAATATTGATTTATAACATCCTCTATTTCCCTCCACAGTTCTTGGACCTCATCTCCACCTCTGGCAAATGGGACCAGAAGAGTATTGAAACACCGATCATGCTCAAAGAGGGGTAAGGAGCCAGTTTATTGATGAGCTGATATTTATGGAATTATCAAAAAAAGCATATAAACGACACACTGCTAAGAAGTCCTAAATATGTTATGTTTGATTAATTTAGAGAATGAATAAATGATCAATTTGAGATTTGGTAATCGTAGTTAAATGAAGTTTCAGGTGATGTGGCTGTCACCTTCAATGTTTTCTTTATTTCACCACATTAAGGTCGTCTTAGCCTTAAAGGCTTAACTGTGCCCACTAACTTAAAGGAACATTTCGGGAAGTATCCGTTCTCTGGCTGAAGATTAGATGAAAAGATGGATGCCACTCACACATCTGAGAGATGGTACCAATCTTCTCGTTCAACTCTGCCAGAAAGCAAATAAGTGGGTTTCCCAGATTGTCAGCCAAGTCCTTTCAGTTGTCACTAAAGTGGAGCTGATGTGCCCTCGTGGTCTGATTCATTTCCAAAGTGAACAGTTACTGTACGGATGTAAACCCCGGCCTGTAAACTGAGCGCTCCCTGACCACACATGGGCTGTTGTCTTGATGACATCTCTGATGAGGCTGTAAAGGGGAGGAGAGCTTCCAGTCGACGTTAGTTATGCCAGCGCCCTCGCTCATCACCACCCCCACCCTCTTTTGTTTCTGCTACCTGGCGTAGGAGTGTAAAACTCACAATAAAGAGGGTTGATGGGAAGGGGTCAAAAGGCACGAAGGGCAGGTAAGAGCTTCTCTATATAAAGGCTTTGCCCTTGTGACCCCCTGTGTTTGCCCCATAACCTCTCAATCCAAGACGGCTGTTTTGTCTCCAACCGACATCATGCGCTATTGTAGATGCTGCTGCACTTTACTTTATATCTGTCCCATATAGAAGCAACCTGTCCGTTACTGTCTGACACCAAGTGATGGATTTGAGTCTCTCCGCATGGTGGTAGACGGACTGTAATGGTATTAAGTAAAGTGTCAGCGTTTACGCCTTTAAGCCCTCACTAGTGCCGATTGCCCTCCTGGATCCTCACCATGCCAGATATGCTTGGTGTGAGAATTACAGCAGGGATTGTTTACCTCACAAACATTTCTTGGATCTCATATCCACCCACATCTTGACCCTATATACCCTTTGTCTATCGCTAGTGGCCAAGTTTCCAGCGGGAGGGCCTACCTTTGGTGTTTATTATCCTCGTGCTTCATATTTCCTGTGTGCCATGGCCCTCAAACTCCAAAACCAAGACATCCTGGTGTTTACTCTCCCTTGAAGGACCTTACCGGTGGTTTCACATGTTTTAGCCCATTAAAAGTCCCGGCTGTAGCTCACATCACCTTTCAGACATTTGACAAAGCAGCTTTTAGAGTGATTTAAAGTTACAGTCATCAGCGGTTCCATTTGTTTTATTGCCGTGTACTTGCAGTGATTGGAAACTTCCTTGAGATTGATAATCAGTCATAGTGGGTAATGCTAATCATAATTGATTTCTGCAGACAATTATTGATTTATTGGTAAACAAGTTTCAAACTGAGGACGCTGCATCCAACAGCTTTGGGATGTATTTAAAAAAAGTATGCAAATCTGAACATTCTTGTTTAACGTGGATTATTTTCATTATGGATTCATCTGTTTGCTCAATTAATCAATGTGACCTCTTCAAATATATTGACGGACAACATTACAAAAAAAAAAAGCATCAAATCCTTATATTGGAGAAGCCGGAACGGGACAGTTCCTGGTATTTCTTTCACAAAGAATAGTTTAATTTTTTTTAAATGACTCAAACAGTTCAAGTGGGCATCCGTCCTTCAACACACCAACGAGAGGCAACCCTCCCCATCTGCGACTGCGTTACCACATGACATGATAATACAGCCTTGATGTGAAAATAAACACGCCATGAATTGTTCAGTGTGATGGATTTGCCATCTCGGGTTTCCAGTCACTGCAGGCGATTTTCATAATGTCCTGAAACAAAAAGGAAACTCAGTGGCTGTTTGAAAGGAAATCACTCTGAAACCTTGTGTTATGATTTGGCAAAAAGCCAAGTAAGGATTTATCGACAGTGTTGTAGCAATTTAGATAATGGGATAAAATATGCAAAAACACAGGTGGCTTTGTTGTGCTGACGCATCCTTCTTGACTCATAGACTGTTCAGTCTATGAGTGCTGTACTGAGGTTTTTTAACATGTGCAGCAGCAATGAGCACAAGGAACTGCAAGCATGTAAACATAATAATGATATGTAGACTAATGACTGCACTGGAGTATTTTAAACCAGAATTAAATGGTGTTTGCGAATGATTTTATGCATTAATGTATACTCTTTAAGTTAGTGCACTGTAGACATATGTAACGGATGCATTAAGCCATGTAAATAAAACATATCGTGAGTATCTGTGCAACGTGAGCTCATCTGTAAAGGCTTTCAGTGGTATTTCCATTTGTCTTCAGATTTATGATCAAGAGGGCGCAAGGGAGAAACAGGTTTGGAATGAAGAACTTCAAGAAGAGATGGTTTCGCCTGACCAATCACGAGTTCACCTACCACAAAACGAAAGGTAAGGGGAAAGAAAGGTCTCTCAGGGTCGGCTTACAGTCGTCTGGTCCTGCAGTTGTGCGTGCCTGAGTCAGGCTTGGCAGGGAGGGGAGAATCTGCTGAATGTGCATGTTATCTGGACAACACGTGTGCTGGAGATGAAGTTACTGAGCATTCCCTCTAATAACACTTAACGCAATCCTCCATCGTTTCCATCCTTTATGTCCTTTCTCATGTGGGATATGTTTCTTCTGGATGTCCAGGTGAGACGGCTCTGTGCAGCATTCCTATAGAGAACATTCTGGCAGTGGAGAGGCTAGAGGAGGAGTCTTTCAAGATGAAAAATGTAAGGACCCCAAAAAACCATGACCACTTTTGGACCCAAACCCTACTCCTCCTCATAAGTCTATCAATTCCTCCCTCACTTGCTGTCCCTTTTCCCCTCCTCCAGATGTTCCAGGTCATTCAACCTGAGCGGGCGCTCTACATCCAGGCCAACAACTGCGTGGAGGCTCGCGACTGGATCGACATCCTAACCAAAGTCAGCCAGTGCAACCGCAAGCGCCTAAGTACCTACCATCCTTCAGCTTACCTCAACGGCCACTGGCTCTGCTGCAAGCTCCAAGCAGACGCGGCCCCTGGGTGCACGCCCTGCACTGGGTAGGTGTCCAAAAATCCATCCGCCGTCGGATTCCTTTCCTTTGCTTCTGTTGCCTCATCATCCCTTGTGCGTCTGTTTTCAGCGGCCTCCCAGCGAATATCCAGCTGGACGTGGATGGAGACAGAGAGACAGAGAGGATTTATTCCCTGTTTAGCACGTACATGACCAAACTGATCAAGATGCAAGGTCAGACTCCGAGTGATTTTAGGTGTTTGCGAGCATATCCTTTGGTTCCGTCTCTCACTCTGCTGCCTGTCCATCTTCCTGTGCAGAGGCCTGCGGGAGTAAATCTGTGTATGACGGGCCCGAACAGGAGGAGTACTCCAGCTTTGTCATCGATGACCCCCAGGAGACCTACAAAACCCTGAAACTGATCGTTTCGGCAGTGCAGACCTTGGAGCAGCAGCACACCAAGTACAAACGTGACAAGTTCAAGAAGACAAAGATAGGCAGCCAGTATGTGCTTTCTTGTTTATTCACGCTTGTAGCTCGGATTAGGTTTTGTTTAAAGCTTAAATGATTGTATATAAAAATGCAGTGGAGACTGAGAACTGAGGGAGAAACATTAGGTGTAAAATCTAGTTCAATGCTGATAAACTTCCCCTTTGGCCCAGCAGGTGGTGCAGGCATACAGTCCACAATAGTACATATGTTGGAGATTAAATGAAGCACCTTTAACATTTCAAATACCATATTATTGGCGTCCTTAGGTTAATTGGTGACTTTAAATTGCCCATAGGTGTGAATGTGAGCGTGAATGGTTGTCTGTCTCTACATGTCGGCCCTGCGATAGACTGGCGTCCTGTCCAGGGTGACCCTAAATACAGGATAAGTGGTAGAAAAATGGATGGATGGATGGATGGATATTGTTGGTGTCCTATTTTTGGCCTCCAGCTCTGCTCAGCACCTGATAATCTGGACAGAAGATGTTGTAGTTTGTGTTGTAATTTTAGCACTCTGAAACCTCCAGCCAGCAAATAAACACCATCCTTCTCTTTGTTTCCTCAGGGAGCATCCGATTGGAGACAAGAGTTTTCAGTGCTACATCCGCCAGCAATCAGAGAGCTCCACCTACTCCATCTAGCCCTGAGTACTGTTTCTGTGATGCCTAGAACCAGCATATTTGTCTTTACTGCAAAAACCTCCACCTTAACAATGCTCTGTGTTTTAAATATTTATTTTCCCTTAAACAATATTTTTTTTATAAGTCTTAAAGGTGAGATGATTTCACTTATTTCCAATGCAATGTATCGATGCTTCACTTTTTTTTTAAGACTTCTGGAATCAGGAAGCAGCATGCTGTTTTGGAAACAAGTGTCACCTGACTGGCTTATGTGTTAATTTTTAAGGAAAAATAGAGATGCATCTCTCCACCTTTGGAGAACAGACCTCAGATCAGCATGAAATATAGAGGAACAGCTGTGGAGGAAAGGAGGGACAGGAATTAAGACAAAATCATACCATACATCTATGTGGGTCTCCTCTCTGTGATGTGACGAGAGACCAAACTATTGTTTTCACTGGACAGTTTTGACAGTGACCAACACGCACTTTAACCGCCTCCAAATCCGTGGATGAACAAGCCTCGCAGCACACTTTCAAAATCGTATTTTATCTGTTTGATTTGTATTTGGTTGTTTTTAATTGACATGTCGAAATGTTACATTGTATTTCACTCCAGAAGGAAGGAAGGACTTTTTCCCCTCCCCATGTTTTTTTTTTTTTTTTTTAGTTTTGTATTGTACCCAACCTCCTCAGGAAGGCTGTGAAGGTGGAGGGCACACAAGAAGGGATTGCGCAGCCAAGAGCTTGATCTTGTCAATGTTATCTATCAGTGTCATTCCATCATTTTTAATCCACATCATCAAGCTTTCATGTTTCATTTGAAGCCTTGTTCTGTTGCGGTTGGATATCATGTTCCTGCACCACCAGTACATGGGGTGAAGGAATAGCTTCTTCTGGAGACGTCTGACACTCAGTCAGACGAACCCATGGATGCCTTTTCGGTATCTTCATGGGTTTTTCAAGTTGCAGCTTCTCTTTTAAGACTAGTGGCTATTCAATTTAACTCCATCTTGATCTTCATTTTTGAACAAAGAAATTAAATAATGTCCAACTGCAGAACCTGATCCTGTCCAAGTCCGGGCCAGATGAACCCATTAGGGGCGAAACGTGCGTGCCATGTGGGGCCCTGTTGACTCTCAAAATCTGTCAATTGTGAAATGCAACATGCATTGGTAACAATATACACTCAGTGGGCACTTTATTAGTTAGACTGGTCTATTGCAATTCTGCTCTGCCTTAAATTCAGCATTAACTGAGTTTAAAATGTTCAGATTGTGACTGAATATTAGTGAGGTCAATAAATACGTAACTTAATGAACACGTCTATGATGGTGTGAAAATGACTGAACATCGTCGGCATCATAAAAGTCGACTTCATGGCAGGATTACATTACACTGTACAGGTCAAGTCAAGTCAGGTTTATTAGCCCAATATCATAAATTCCAAATCTGCCTCTGATGGGGCCAGTGAGTGTATACATTCTGTAGGTTGCATAAAACACAGTTGTGATTATTGAAATTACCACTCACTAATTACCATGTGCTGAACAAAGAACGTTCGGGCCCCTGTGCATCTATGTTGCCTGCTTTGCCCTGTTGGTTGTCCAACCCTGGTTGACATGCACACACATCCATGGTGGATAAATATTAGTGATGCCCATTTTGTTCCCGCCCTCCAGTAATTGAGCTTCACTTTGGCTGAGATCCAGAACACACCATCAAACTGCATGCAGGTGTGATGAATGTGTTCTGCTCTGCGTAAGTAGAAAAGGGCATTACAGACAAACTGTTCCTTCAATCATCACAGAGCAGAGACTTTAATGTCAGGACAGCTCAATGAAAAGGACCCTGTTTAGCTTTTAACTGATATACTAACATTTTAACCAGTCTTGTCTCAACTTATGATTGTGAAATGGATAGTGTGTTACTGCTTGTGTTGCACTGTTGGCTGCCTAATGATGTTTTTATTTTTTTTATTTGTATTTTTTTTCTGAGTTATCTCTGTCTTAATTTGGAAAAGCTGCAGCCTGTCGTTTCAAATCTATTTATATGCATTCCTCTGAGCAATTGCCTGCTGGTAATCATACCGGTCAGCAACCCCAGAATCTGTTGACGGTACAGGATTTATTGTTGTGTTGTTCTACGCTTCCCAAAGGCGACCACTCTCATTGGTTCGTTCATATTAATCAGCACTCACTGGCACCAAAACCAGTGCATGTGAAGTATAGTTGTAGTCACAGCATCGGTAGCCTCCGCAATCACTTCTGTGCAACCAGATGACTACATGCCCCAACAAATTTTGTATTTTCTAAAAATCAAGTACCCGGTTATGAGTCCACATGGGTGTTCCCGTGATCACAGGATCCCAAACAGTGCCAGTCATGACTTTTATAAAATTCTCTTTTGAAAAACATACAAAAAAAAATGTTTTATATATATATATATATATATATATATATATATAAACCTATACTGTTTTAAAAACAGTCAAGCAATTATTCTGATGACGTCTTTTTCTTTGTCGAATGTGTTGAACTATAAGGAAGGTTCTCAACTCTTTGACTCTGTTTTCTATCTTTGTCTTGTTATACAGAATTCTTGCTGTGTATCTGGTTCGAATGACTGAGGTGTGTGTGTGTGTGTGTGTGTTTGTGCGTGTGTTGTGCGTATATGCTTGTTTGTGAGCGTGCATTTGTCAGTGTGTGCATGAGTGACTGACATGATGGGTTGTATTGCCAATTGAATTGCCCCAGTGTTACAGGTCAGGAAAAGGCAGAGTCTCACTTGTTGGAAAAGACAAATCACTGCCTGTAATTATACTAAAGACTGTGGTGTGGAAACACTGTTACTGTTCTCTGGCCTGATATGATGTATCTCCTCTTTTCTCTTGTATAGAACCACTGTTCCATTTTCAAGGAACCTTTGCCAATATAATCTCCCCACTCATGTTATGTGTAGTAACATCGATGCAACATTATGAGAGCAGCGTTGCTGTGACCTCTAAACTTTGGCGAGTGTTTGTTTCCAACAGTTACTAACTCTCCTCAAGTTAATGAAACTGAGCACTGCATGTTTTGTTTTGTTTGGTTGTTGTTTTTTTTGCCAAGAGCGAGGAGACTCGGACTGAAGTATAAGCCACCAAACAGCGCCGTCTCGCATCCCTAACCTGGCCATCATATTTATTATCTTTTTCAGCAAAACCTTTCCCGAAAACATCGGCAGAGTCGGTGGGGTAATGCCAGATACCCGAAGCCCACAGAGGAATGACTTATGCAATAATGGTGTTTCAGCATGCAATAACAGTAACAGCCCCCTCAGTAAGCCCATCAAATTATGAACGCACATCTGCTGACCGTTTGCAGTCAAATTCCTCTTCAGAGAAACACACGTTATAAAAGGGAGAACAGTGTATTTTGTACAAATATTTTAAAAGTATTAAAATAAGCCTGTTATATGTGTACATAAAACAGTTGAATGAATGGTGAAAATGTGATGTGTTTTTCCCCCCTGAATAACTCAATGAAATCAATATTAATGCAAATGTGGTGTCTGTGTCATTTGTTAAAGAGTCGGCCTCTAGTCATGTGTCATCTGTCTGGATGGCCTCAGTCTTTTATGGGGAACCGAATGGAGTCGTGCCTTTAAAGACTGGCATTGTGTCCTCTTGGTTTGCCTGTATTTCGTCGTCTGTATTGGTTTTCATTCCGGCATTCTCTGAGATTTCGGTTTTCTGTTTCATGTTTTTTTCTTCCCTTCTTTCATTCTTTCAGTCACGCGTGTTTTGTGTTTGTTTTGTTGTATGTGTCATGTGTCGTTTTACTGTCTACATCTATCTCTCCTTCCTGTTTGTCTTCCCAGTGGTTTGGTTTTCCTTGAGTTTTGGTTAAACCTGCTATCTGCCAATTGCTTCCCACTTCCTGTCTGCCTTCCCTCGGACTCTCAGGTTGAAAGCCATTCTCAACAATAAATCATTTAACTTTTCCTGCTTCCTCCTCATCAGTCCGTGTCTGGCTGCAACTCTGCAATCTCCAGAGTCTGTTATATCCGGAGCTTCATTTTATTTCCATTAGTAAAGAAATTGCGTTGAATTAAGTCAGACGATAGACTTAGGAAGATATTATGTGTTCATTGTTGCTCATAACCTTTTCCACATCATAAATGTTGCAATGCCAATGACATATCAGAAAAAGTCAAGGTAGGATTCAAATGACTATGCATGTTGCTGGTGTGGCTTGCTGGGACAAATGGAACAGAGCTTTAATTATTATGACTTCCACCTTTGCTTTTCCTTCCATGACAAGTACATCCATCCATTGTCTACCGCTTATCCTGTATTCAGGGTCGTGGGGGGGCTGGAGCCGATCCCAGCTATCATTGGGCGAAGGCAGGGTACACCCTGGACAGGTCGCCAGTCTATCACAGGGCTAACATGTAGAGACAAACAATCATTCATGCTCACTTTCACACCTATGGGCAATTTAGAGTCATCAATTAACCTACATGACAAGTCTACAATGCATTTAAGGCAAATGCCTTCTGAATGATGCCAAGCTATGTCCCACTGTGGTGAATCATCCGGTTGTTGCTAACAAGTGCAAAAGGATAGTTCCACTAAGTAGGCCTAATTGTGCTTCTGCCAGTCTGTTTGAATGGTGAACAAAAACAAAACAAAAAAGACACCAGCTGGTAGAGGTGGTGTCTTTGAATGACTTTATCTATATTATCTTTATAATTGGCTACAACATGTATTAGATTTATATCATTTATCTATCGGAATCTATATCTGGCAAGTATATCTGGCAAGCTATCAAATAATTGTAGTTTAGTTTAAAAGTATAATATTTTCCTCTGCATGTAATGGAGTTAAAATTATAGCACCACAATACAAGTACCTCCGACTTCTACTCAAGTATGGATGTGCTTATGTCGTCATTATTGGTAAAGTACCAGGAAATGGAAACAGTCGCTTATAGATAGCCTACTTTAAAATGAATGTGACGTTAAAAAAGACAGCAAGGAACGGTGTCGCCTAGCAACAGCACAATTCCCTGACTTTGGAACGCGCCACTCAAACGTGGAAAATGGTTTTGTCATTTCTCTGTCCCCTTTCATTCGAGTGTAGTGATGCTAGGCTAGTTCACGTTTTACTACACACTCAGCAGCATCATGCAGTGGAAGTAACGCTAATCACGGACGGTGTGTGTGTGAGTGCGTAGCAGCGCTCCCTAGCTGGCAGCTCTCCTCCCCTCCCTCCCTCTCTCTCTCTCTCTCTCTCTCTCTCTCTCTCTCTCTCTCTCTCTCTCTCTCTCTCTCTCTCTCTCTCTCTCTCTACGAAAAACACTTTCGGGAAGAATAAAGTTTTTCCTGCACCCAACCAGTCTTTACTCCGAGCCAAACCGTGGCCTAGCGAGAAGAACGGCTCGACTATGTGGAGGAAGAAACGGGCACTTTGGGAATCCTTGGCTTGTCTCGTGTTTCTCGTGACACTCGTCGATGCTTATCGATGTAAGTATGTGAGTGTTTGGGTTTTTGCGGTTTTGCAGTCTGAACCCTGCGCTGATTCACGGGACAGCCTGTTACGGTCTACTTCGCGTCATGCCTCTGATTGAAAGCAGCCTCTCAGCCTGGATGGGACCAGTCGGGAACGGTTACAGGACTCGTATAAGCTTTTAAGCAAAAAATAAATAAATACAACGTGTGAGGGGGTCATGACTCCTTTCTACACCGTGAAACAATGCTTCCTTAGACAACATGTGCGCCTTGTTACAATAATTAGGGGTCATTTCTGGGAAATAACGGTTTCGCAATGGCTTTTTTTTTTTCTTTTTTCTCAAGCCAATTCACAGAAGAGTAATTAGGTGGTCCGCTGTGTCCATGCAGGCATCAGCCATCTGTCATGAGCACTTACATTCCTGCTGTGATAATGTAGCTGCATGTGTCCAGCTGTATTAATCACATATGCACCTTTTGCACTCAGACCTGTGCTGTACATATACTTATACTTGTACATACTGTGTATGTTTATTGAGAGCAACATGAAGCCAGAGTCAAATTCCTGATGTTCACACTTACTTGGCCAATAAAGCTGATTCTAATGTGAGGCTGATCACTGGTTTGTTGGTTAACGATAAGATGCATCACTAAACGAGGTTTGATTGTTTTCATAGACAAACCACGCTGACAATGACAAGACAGCTTTTTGTTTGCATCCGATTGTCTCTCCTTAGTCCTGAGCCAGAGCACAGCCTCCCATTTCCTGAGAAGGCACCGGAGAGCCAACTCTCTGTTTGAGGAGAGCAAGAAGGGCAACCTGGAGAGGGAGTGCATTGAGGAGCTGTGCAACAAGGAGGAGGCCAGGGAGATCTTTGAGAACCAGCCAGAGACGGTAAGAGAAAAGCAGCAACCCCTTGGCCTTAGTGCAATAGCAGGGTCCTGAGTGCAGGGTGGCCTGGTTCCAGATCTATAACATGTAAATAAATAGCAGATCATCCAAATCCAAAACATTTTCCTTATGCTTTCACAGGACATCTTACTGAAACATAACTCGATATCAAACGATTTCCTTCTGTAGGTCTAGATCTCTTGCTATAACTTTGATACATAACATTTCCGTTCAGTATAATTTAAAAAGCAGCATATCACTTTATTAACACTCTTGCCTGTTGTTTCCCACAGGAATACTTCTACCCCAAATATGTTGGTAAGTTAGAATCATTTGTGCATCCTGTTTGCTTGTCATGTTTCGCTTTACTAGCCTGTTGTGTTAAAGACGACTCTTCGTTGCAGCCTGTCTGGGTTCACACCGCGTTGGCATCAAGAACCCCAACTCGGATTCTATCCCATCAGACCTGCGCACCTGTGTGAAGGGTGAGGGGCTCTTCATCAGTTAGTCTGTAGGGTTACTTCCCCTGTGAAATACTTTTCTTAAAGGCATTCATTAACATCCTGTGTGTGTGTGTGTGTGTGTGTGTGTGTGTGTGTGTGTGTGTGTGTGTGCGTGCCCACAACTGTTTCCTGCGTGGCAGAGATCAGTGACCAGTGCACACCTTTTCCGTGCTACAGGGAGGGTGCAAAGCGCTGCGTGGACGGACAGGCCTACTTCACTTGTGAATGTAAACCCGGCTGGAAGGGGCCGCGCTGTGAAGACGGTGAGTTGTGATACAGCATATGGGATTTAAAATATTTTCATTCAACTTGTAAATGTGCACAGACTCTTTGTTCTTTTATTTTTTTGTCCAACACCCTCCACCAATATCTTTAGCTAAGAATTCAACATAAAACTGATGAACCTGATAGATGTTGTTGTGTGATGGGCAGATATCGATGAGTGTTCAGATCCTGAGTTTCCAGCAGGATGTAACCAAAAATGCTACAACTTACCCGGCAGTTTCCACTGCATGTGTGAAGATGGCTACTTCATCAATGACAACGTCAACTGTGTGGGTAAGACTATTCATTTCAGTTGCAATTTGTGCAGCTAAACTACAATAAGGACAGAGAGGTACGGATTCATGCACTTTTTAATGTACTTATATGTCTGTGTGTGTGTTATTTGTTATTATATCAGATATTTGAAGGCATCCAGCTGTGTTACTGTTCCTATAGAAGACAGACATATAGTGCTTCTAAGCAGCTGAGCAAACACACTTCTACAGGGTTTATTATTCCTTTGATAACTTCTTTTTTTATTTAGAACTTTGTAACAAGAACGCTGTTGACCAGCTGTTGTCCTCGGGGCTGGAACCATTTGTTATTTCTAAAGCTGACCTCTTATGTAACAGAATATGAAAAGCTTTTAACATCTGAAAAGAGGCTTCACTGGTCTCACATCACAAGCTGTTAAAACTTGTTTATAGTTTATAGATGCGTGTTGCCTCATTCCTGCATATTTCTATCTGTCCCTCCTTTTTGTGTGGGAAGTTCACTCGGTGTGTGTTAAGGCTTGTTGAGTACAAAGTCTTCACAAACATGGAGTGAGTCAGTTTGGTAAATTTGTTTTTTGGATTGGCTGCGGCGATTAAGGAAGAACACACATCAATACATATCCCACAATATACATGAATGTTGAGTCATTGATATTTTCCAAAGCATACCACACAAGCCATTACCATTTATATTAGGAGTATTCAAGGTAGCTGCAATTTGTAATTGTTTTCTATAAATCTGTCAGAGATTTTTAAATGGAATCATTCATTTCTTACTGCATAACATGTCAGTTATTGAAATATGACCCTCACATTTTCACCAAGCCCTACACGATATCCTCAAATTACCTATTTTGTTGGACAAAAGTGTAAAAAGAGCAGTAGGAATTATTCAGTCGAGCTTCTAGAACAAGTGAAATGTTTGCATTATAAATTAAGTAAACTGTTAGATCATTATCAAGCTGGTCATGGATTATTTTCCTTCTATCAAAAACTGGTTTCTGCACCACATTGAAGGAAACTGGCAAAAAGCTTATTGTTGAGTTGACACCTCAACTGTATTCTGTTCACACGCAACATTCACGTTTACTTCTCACTTGTTTGCTCAGTTAGATTTGACACCAACATATCTCGAAGAGAGCAAATCATTTTCAGCAGCTGATTTCTTCTCTGCCTCCGGCTGCATTATTGCACAATGATGATGTAGCAAAAACTTAATGGTGTCTAAAAGCTCCAAAATTGAATGATAAGAAATTTTAGTTACTGTAATCTCTATCATATGTATGTGTCCGTGTCGTCACATTTTCACTCTTTATTTGCTGTTTTCCAGATATCAATGAATGCCTGTTGTACCCTAGTACCTGTAATGAGCCGGCTAAATGCGTCAACACGCCGGGCATGTTTGAATGCCAATGTCCCTCGGGTTTCAAATATAACTTCACTTCCAGGACCTGCAATGGTGAGAGTTTGATGTGTTGTTCCTGAGTCGTGACAAATCTGAGTAAAATGAGCCCGCTTTTTGTATGTTTGAATCCCACTGCAGTGCACATTAGTAATCACACACCTTCAATTAAAAAGCTGCCAAACACATTAAAAGATCAGTGCTGTGAATGTTTCTTGTTCTGTCTTTGCAGATATAGATGAGTGCGAGATCAGCGGGTGTGATGGGACTTGTATAAACACAGTGGGCAGCTATGCATGCCACTGTGATGGTCGTCGGGGTCTGCGCTTGGCGGAGGATGAGCACAACTGTGAAAGAATCCCTGTTTGTGTGGACCTGCATGACTACAGACACCCTGAAATGCTTTACCTGGGGGAGCAGTTTACAGGCCTTCCTGTCATCTTTCTGCTCTTCCGTCTGCCAGAGAACACAAAGTGAGGGTCACGAAAACCTAGCATACTCCTTTTCTTAAAAGGTCATAAGTGTTTTGTGTATTTAAACCCTTAAGCACAAAATATAACAAATAGCAAGCCATAGCCTTATATTTATCTCAGAAAGAGCACTATTTGTAGTTTTCAAGATTGAATGGATGAGTATCAATCATCTGAAGACGCAGCTTCAACATCATTTCAGCGAATGTCAAACAAAAACGTATCAAGCAAGTCCCAGGCCTCTGGAAATTGACTGTCATATCATACTGAATTGAATCAAGTCTGTTGATGCACAGAAAAGGGACTGGGCTAGACAATGCAATTACATTTGCACATAGTTGAAGTTAGATTACTATGTAAAGTCACATTTCTGTCTCTCTGTTTCTAGGTTTGCAGCAGAGTTTGACTTCCGTACATTTGACCCAGAGGGAGTTGTGCTGTATGCAGAGTCCTCACAGGACTCGTGGTTCATGTTGGGGCTAAGGGGTGGTCGCATTGAAATCCAGTTCAAAAACCAGCACACATTCAAGGTCACCAGCGGAGGGAAAGCCATCAACGATGGACAGTGGCACGTGGTAAGATCGAGCTGCACACTTTCACATCTTGTTCCGCTATGGCTAACGGGTTGCGGTAGCTGAAGTGTTAATTGATCAAACTGAACTGATGGAAAGCGGGTTGTGGGTAACTGTGTGCTCTGGTGTCAAACTGTGACAATACACTGAGAGTCATGACGATACACTGTTTGAAACACGCAGATCTCTGTGGATGAACTGGAGAGCAGCATCAGTGTGAAGATCAGTAAGGAAGCCGTGATGAGCATCAACAGCCCTGAGAGTCTCTTTACTTCGGTTAATGGCAAACTGGAGACCAAGGTCTACATCGCTGGTCTGCCCAACCGCACTGACAACGTCATCAAACCTGTAAGTAGGTCGTAGAGTGCACACACAATGAACCATCTGGTTTTTGACCTGCAACCACATCTTATCACATCCCCTTAGTAACATAGGGGAATGAATGTATCAGGATTTACTTTGGACACGTTTCAAGCCAGCGTACTGAGTGTGTGCGTCCATTGATCCATTAGATAAACCCTCGACTGGACGGCTGCATCCGGGGGTGGAACCTGATGAATCAGGGTGCATCTGGGGTAAAGGAGGTCATCCAGGAGAAGCGTAGTAAACATTGCTTTGTACATGTGGAACGAGGGTCTTTCTTCACTGGAGAAGGATTGGCACATTTCAACATTGACTACAGTGAGTAAGTTATACTTTATTAATCCCTATAGGAAAGTTTGTCCTCTGCATTTGAGCCATCTTAAATGGCATCCTAAATTATATTTTGGAGCATTGAGCAGCTACAGCACAGGGGACTAAATGTAGTTTTAGGTGGCAAGTAAAAAGGCCATTAGGAGACATCTGCTACAGAAAAACTGCCCCACTGTCAGCGTCTTTGTCAACATTGTTAAACAGTTGCATCTATTAGAACAGATGACCTACTCCATATGCCTCCAAAAATAATTGGGAGAAAAACGGTGGGAAAAATGGCATGTTTATTTAGCCAGTGAGACACATCTCTCTTAATAACTCTATGTTGATATGTGTGATATTACTATTTGTATGAGGTAATCTTGCCTTGACATAATGACTTCCTCATGACCTCATATTTGTTTTTCCTACTGTCTTGTCTCATTTCCTGTTGTTAGTACACCGTACCTAAAAATAATGTAAAAATGTCTATAAATAAATGTAGTTTTAGTAGGTTTGAGCATGGAGACTTGGTTTAAAGGCAGCGACAGGATGTACTAGCTTTGTATGTGTTTCTCCATCTGTATGTGTAGGTGAATCTGGGAGCTGGAATTTGGAAATACAGATGAATATACGTCCGTCCAGCAGCACAGGTGTCCTCTTTGCTCTCGTCCACAACAACACAGTCCCCCTGTCTGTCGCTGTTGTAACGCAGGGAGAAGACGATGCTGTGAGTTCGTTCAACAAAGTGCTGTTGGATTAAGCATGTGTGCACCTCTGCACAGGCACACATGATAAAATGTTGCCATGTCATCGATGCTACAGAACCTGCAGGTGTTCTTGGACGGCGTCTCAGTGGCGACCCTGGACTCACTGATGCTGTGTTACCCTGACCGGCTGACCGTGCAGCTGAATGTGACTCCCACAGAAATCCAGATCTCAGCCAACTCCTCCACTGTTACCTACATGAAGTCTGAGGCCCTGCAGGAGGCACTGAAGCACCTCAACAGTACCATGCAGAACCCCATCAGTACATATATTGGTGGGATACCAGGTTAGTTAAAGTAGTAAGTCACTGTACAAAAGTAGCTCTTTTGAAGATGAGTATGAGCTATGAATTAGCTATATATGGTCACTATTAAAGATTGTAGCTTCCCGGTCCTCATCTATTTATAAGAAAGCTTTCTCAGAGGTTTCCTCATGCCGGTAAATGGAATATCCTCTTGTGCTCTGAGGCTGTACTTTGGTGTAGCGGTCCTCTGAGCTAAATGCTATTGTCAGCATGCTGTCATACTCACAGTAACGATGCTAACTGTGTTGTTAAGCAGGTACAATGTTTACTGTCATCCCATCTTAGTTTAGGTTGTTAGCATTTCCTATCTAGTGCTAAACCCAAGTACAGTGGGGGGATACAGTTATGTAAGTCGTTTTGCAGGATTTTGTTCTTGATCCCAAATATTGAATATTTACATTTTTGACCAGATGATGGCGCTAGATTAAAAGTAGAGGTTTCAAAGTGATAACCATTCATACTGAGAGGGATATTTATGTACCAAATTGCAGGGCAATGATTGTGGAGATATCTCCATTAAGCCCAGGTGTCAACCTCTTGGTGGTGCTAGAGGAGAGACGGTGTATCACCAAAGTTATTAGGAGACATTTTCTTGGAACCATAAATGTCTGAACAGAATCTGAGATGAAGAGCTGTTGAGATATTTTAGTCTGGACTAAAATGGTGGACCAACCAACAGACCAGTATTGTAATCCAGAGAGCCATGGCTAAAATCTCTCATCAATTCAGTAAAGTCGGTCTCTCCTGGTGGTGGGGGGGGGATGTGTTTTAAACTTAAGTCAAAAGGTTGTGACTTATCTCTCTGTATTGTGACGGTCCATGTTTTGCTAAATCTAAACTACATGAATGCCCTTCTCAACTCTCTTTTCCTGTTAATGTGTGTCTTTTTTTATTGTGTAGCGTGTTTTAACTTTTAAAGTATCCACCATCGCTTGTTATTGTCATTTTCCCTGACGGTCCCTCTCTGTGTTTCAGACGATGTCCCGTTGCTGGCGACTCCTGTGACGGCCTTTTACCACGGCTGCATGGACATCACTGTCAGCGGCAAGCAGCTGGACTTCGACGAGGCTCTCAGCAAACATAACAGTATTAAGTCCCATTCCTGTCCTCCTGTGTCCACCCCTGAGATTCACCCTGAAGCACCGCACCCGCACAGAAAATGACCCTAATTAACGACACATTAAAAAAGCCCTGACACTAGGCATCATCCCACAGCGGCCACGTCTTGGGATATTTTTGGAAATATATAAGAGGAGATGGGAGGGAGGAAGGGAATGTGAAAGAAGTGACAAGAAGAGGAGACACGTAGACGATTACGTCATTTTTGTCGACTTTCTCTGATGGGTTAATTTTAAGCTTTCTTTATGCTTTTCATCCATACAGTATTATTGTTCCTGTTTTTTAGTCAGGCACAACGAAAGCTGACTTACTTGTGAGCAAGCAGGGGGACATAGATGTAGTAGTTTGTTGCTATTAATTAAATGTTTTACAAGAAATGTTTGAAAAGAGCTGAGCTCTGTAGCACACATACCATGTGTTGAGCAAGAGGTGGTTATGTTTGTGTAGAAAAATTAACAAATGGTCACTGTTGACCAGGCTTGGAGACCACCTGCATCTTTCCCCTCTTGTTGAATCATGGTACTATCTCTGAATTCTCTTCAATTCTAGTCTCATGGGAAGTAAATGTCTTGGAGACGACGAGGCATCGTGGTCGTTGGTTGTGGTGGTAACAACCACAGGAGAGAAAGCTTAGCCTCCAGGCTTTCCATCCAGTTCGGTAGCATTTTCTTGTTTTAAATGGCATCCCTTATTGGGGCTAGCATTGATTTAGTAATGTTTATAAACATGGTTTATCAGTTGATTGTAACCAGAATCTACCATGGCTGTTGCCAGATGTATTTCTCAGCTAATTTCTGTCCTCATCTTCAGGGTTTTCCTGGTTGGTCCGTGTTTAGAAGAATTCACCTTGTATATAAAAAAAGCCATCTGTAATGTATAACTTAAAATGTAGATGTTTAATGTTTGTTTTAATAAAATTGGTCCAAGCAAACTTATAGTATTGAGTTTCAACATTGAATGTGCATATCTGCCCTCTGCCACAGCCGGTGTGGCCAACCCATCTTTCCTAAGTCCTTGGTGACGCAACAAACTGAGTACAAAATACATTTTTTTCATCACGTGATGGTAAATGGACCTGCATTTATATTGCTGCTTTTATAGTCGTTTCGACTACTCAAGACTCTTTACACTACATTCATCCTATTTACCCACTCACACACATTAATACACCCGATGACCTGTCTGCACCAAGTCATTCACACACATTCACACGTCGGCGGCCTTCAGGCAGATAGGGGTTCAGTATCTTACCCATACGGCATGCGGACCGGAGGAGTCAGGATTCTTTCATTTCTGTAAGGATGGTTGGAAATGTTCACAGCACATTCCATTAAAGGTGCATTAACATGGCATCAGACAATGATTTGTGATGTACATATATAGTGGAGTAATGTCTACCTGGGCAAAAAATGGCTCTGAACACTGTCAGCACTGTTAACTGCCATGACACCTGATATACTTGGTTGCTAAAATATACATCACAAGATGTACTTTATAAATCCCAACCTGGGAAATGATTTTGAAAATCATATTCACTCAATACTACACCATAACTTTTTTATGTCACCCATTAAGTTTTGGGAGATCATTGCAATACTTTTTCAATAGGTATTACAACATATTTATTTCATACCCCTTAATAATGGTGTTGATAAATCATTCTGACAGATTTAAGACACACATTTAAAAAGGCATCATGCATCAACAGTAATATTCAGACATCACTTTAAACAAGTATAATGCGGCAACCTTTTCAGGTACATCACACTGCCTCTCATCAGATGATCGATCAGCTGATTTATATTATTATTATTATTTTTAAACACTCTACCATTGCTACTTCATACATATACATCTGAATACTTATTCCATCACTTGGAAACAGCACACAATCCGCTAAATAAAGCACACCAGTGAGCTTTATTTATTTATTTGTTTTTAATGTGTACCAGCGCACACACACCGAGGGAGGGAGGGGAGGGAGGGGAGGGATGCATCGTTACAAACTGCTGCCTGCACGGTAAGCTCTACAGTCCCCTCCTGGAGCAGCAGAGGCGTGCTATCTTACTCCGCAGTCCGAGTGTGGACAGTCCCGCCAGAGAGAGCTCAACACAAGAGAGGAGGGTTACAAATCAAAAATAAAAGCACAGACCGCAATGGGGGACGTGCTGAACCGCAGGGAGAGGACAGCCGTTTAATTTTTCTGTTCTGAACGATATACGAGAGAAAGCCGCCACAGTTTAGGTCGCAAGGGTCCTCGGCGGCGGTTTTACATCCAAAACGTTAAGGGGCAACGGTCGGAAGTACCTGAATACCTGCAGTGTGTTCCGCTCCGCGTTAGCCTCAGCTCGGTGACATTGAGAGACAGAGAGAGTGGCATTGAGAGACTACTGGACGGGACTAGAGAAAGTTTCTCAAGCTTGGCGCAGACACAGCGGTTAAACAATGCGGCTGACCCCGACAAAGTCGCTTCCATCGGCAGCGCTGCTGGTCCTGCTGGTTGTCCGCTGGTCCGACAGCAGTAAGTAAACAGTTATATGCTAGGTGGCTAGCTAGCGCGCTAAGTCCCCTTTGACATTTGTGTTGTGGCGAATGATGATGCGTGTTATTAGCGTCATTAACGGAGCGTTGGCGGTAGATGTTTCGCAACGTCTCTGAAATGTTTTCGTTTGTGGAACCAAAAATAGTGCTTAAATCCAGAGATGTTTGACCTTCTCCAGTTCTTTTACGTGAACTAATGAGTGTTTTGGGGGTGTCTTTCTTTTCTCGTTTTAGTTTCGTTGTCTCCCCAACAGGCTAACCAGTTTCTGAGCAGACACAGGAGAGCAAATCAAGTTTTCGAGGAGACAAAGCAAGGACACTTGGAGAGAGAGTGTGTGGAGGAAAAGTGCTCCAAAGAGGAGGCCAGAGAAGTTTTTGAAAACGACCCGGAGACGGTGAGTGTATTATGGCACCAAACCACCATTACAGTTGTGGTTTTCAGTCTATGGTGGCATGCAGCCACCAAAACACGACCACAACACCACACCTTCTTCTTCCCCATTGAGGTACTGCGGTACTAAAAACGGAGCTTAGTCTGTTAACTAATTAAAAAACGTTTACCAGTTATAATGAACCCAACCCTGTAGTTTTTGCCATCCTGTATTTGTTAGACAACATGAAGCTGCGAGGTCGGTTGTGTACATCGTGATATTGACTGTGAATTGATGACTGTAATGCAACGGTAGACTAGTGATTCATTGTCTGGGCCACTGGTCTTCATGCTCCAATAAGTCCAGAGTGCTGGTAGCTGCACATATCAGCACATAATATTCCCATATTAAAAACTTGGCTTGTTTTCGTCTTCCTTTTGTTTGTTTCTGTGACAGATATTGAGTCAGCGTGTGACTAAGCTTGAGTTTATGAAATACTGTTTCAATGAAGACACTGTTATCCCTAGACATCATTTGTGTGTCTTCTTTTTTAGCTTGAATATATTAAGTTTGCTAAAATGTGTCCCTACCTACTGGAGAGCTACTTGGTTTATGGGATGCCAAATATGGGAAGCTCAATCTCTGTTCTCACCATCTCTATTGCTGTATGTCTAAAGATGGCTATTCTTAATCATCCCTCTGCTCAAATGCATGTGAATTGCGCAAACAAACTCCCCTGATTCGGATAGGTCTCTTTGGGAGCTGATTAGCTGTTTTCTGTTGAACTTTGGTTGAGAAATGTGTTTCATTGAACGTTCCTATTCGATGTTGACCAACAAACAAAAATACACCCCACTGTGTGTCTTCAGGAATATTTACTACGGACTACTTTCCATTCTGCATTTATGAATGCCCATAGCCTTTACATCCATCTGAATACATACACCTTTTGCATATGTACTATGTGTGCTGAATATGCCAGCAGGCTCCAGAGATATAAATGACATTATTTTTCAGAAAACGTGGAACATCAGCTATCAAACGCCTGTACACGGTGTGTTCACATATGAATATTACTCAGCAAGCTAAATTATAGTGTTGGCCATTTTCAGTGCAGACTCTTGCTTAAACCCCTTTTAAAGTGTCAAGAACAGCATCAAGCATACTGACATTGCTGAATGTTTTTGTTTGTTTGATTTGGAAGTGAGCGATTCAGATTAAATTTAAACTGCGTGCGTTTGTTAACGATGTGGATGTTATGCCCTTTAATGATTGCTCTTAATCTTGACGTTAGGCCAGTAGGAATTGTAGTGGCGAGGGAGTGAATGAGGCAATCGATGAGTCAGATTACTTGTCAGATTAGCTAAATAGACAGACGTGGAAGCTGATGGAGGATTTAAGCGAAGTTGAGCTGAGTTCAGAGGAAAAGGTGAAGTCAGGTGACATCCTTTCCAAGTTGAGTTTGAATCAGCTTGACTTGCATCACCATTTTTTTTTTTACCAAGACACACCACAAAGCTGCAGTCTCATTCATAGCTGCATTATTCATTCTGAAAGTGCCCATCTCTGACTCCGCATTTTCCTCTGCTGCAGCTTTCTGGCTCTGCAGGGAGTGGGTGTTCCTGGATACTCATGAGTATCTTTGGCCGCACGCGATCACGCCACATTTCTGGTCCCTCACTTGTTAGCTGAAGTTAAAGGCATCAGTATATAAGTTAATAAACTAGTTTTGGGAACACACTGCATCTTAGCCAAATGTGACTGAATTTTCCAAATAATTTGTTCCAGAAAATCCGGGTAATAATAAGGCTATATTATATTGTGCAATATGTTCCTATCTTTAGCGAGGAGACACATTTTCACCTCAGTTTGCTGCATCAAGTCTCTGCCCAACCAGATCCAATTTTTCTATTGGTAGGTAATGCCCAATTTTGACCTACATGTGGAGGAGTACTGCAGCCAGGAGGCAGAAGGGATGCTAATACCATCTGGAATGCAGAGAATTCTCAGGGAGCCTTTGGCAAAAGGCCGCACCCATTAAAGAGAGCACACACACAGATTAGAGAGTAATCATATTGTCAGTTCTCTGCACTCGTTATATGCACACACTGACACAAATGTCCAAATTAGCGATTGTTTATAAGTCTCTTTTCACTCCCACGACTATAAGCACAGAGATCAGGAATGAAACAAAAACAAATCCAAGTTAATGTCAAGTATTAACATCAGCATTTATTTAGATTATCTCGTTCTGTTTAGATTTTTGTTTATACGCCCACATAATTGTTTCCCTCTCTTTCTACCTCTTCTCCCTATTTTAGGACTACTTCTATCCCAAGTATTTAGGTAAGTTGTCATTATGACTAATACTCTTCATCTGACTGATGAAGACTGATAATGTTTTTTAATCTCTGTTTTCATTTTCATTTCTTCCAGCCTGTGTGGAGAAGTTTGGAGATGTTGAAAAAAGGAAAGATCTGATAACATGTGTTCACAGTAAGTTTCATGTCCTCTTGTCTGTCAACCCACTTATATCGGGAGCTCAGTGGCAGAACTGTGGACTTGTTCCTCATTCTTCCTTTCTGCCTTTCTTTTCACTGTGTATTACCACATCCAGAGAGAGACACCTAGTTGTAACGTGGGGTTGGGCTGCACTGCAGTATCATGGTCTGCATTGCACTGGCACGTGCACTCTGTAAGCTGAAAAGCAAAAAAAGAAGGAAAGATGATGAAAATGTGCTGCATTTCTTCAGCAACTAAATTCCAGTTTTTGCTGCGTGACAACCCTCACTGCTTCCGTGACTTTGAAGTAGCCTGAGTGTGCTATTCGTGCGTGAGCGCCGGTATCTGTGAGTAACATTGCAGCATCTTGATAAAGTGATGCTGCAGATTGGTGAATGAGTGACACACCCCTTCAGTCGTCACATACTCGCTCACTCAATCATTATTACTGGGTGAAAGCACCAGTGTCTTCGTGAGTTGGCTTAGCAGAGGAGTGACGTGGGGAAAAAGGTCTGACGTGAGTGGAGCACAGGATTTCTGCTGCATCAGGATACAAGAGACCAACCTGGCTTTACTGCTATTGGCTGAGGAACCTGGGGGATGGGGAGGGGGTCTATGACTCAGCTGCAGCATCATGACACGGCAGCTCACCAGCTATATCTCTGTCACCACTTCTCTTTATCGTTGCTGCAAATCTCTGCCCAAATGTCTCCTGCCTCAGTGCAGACTGGTGGTGTGGGATCGATCATGGCATTCAACTAATTCCCTTTATGGAATATTTTGGATATAGGATTTTACAAACATGGCATGTTATGGAATGATTTGTTTTGTGTTCATATTTGCACATACCAAAGCAAAGCCCAGCAGACAGTGTCTATTCTCCCACTCCCCTCTGGTTCTGTTCCCTTTGTTGCTGCTCTGTAAACTTATGAGGGCTTATCCACTTGTCATTCTGGTAGCCACAGAGTGTGTTTTACTAAATTAAATCAAATGTGGACATACTGTTAAGGGACTTATAAAATGCTAAGCAGTGGAAACAAGTGAGGCTCCTGCAGTAGTAACCCTGCTTGCTCATATACCCCAGCCGATTTCTAACCAGGAGCTTTGTTCAAATTGGTCTGATAAATTTTCAGGCTACCGTTAGAAGGGGGCACACAGTACAGCAGCAGGATGTACCAATATAGAAACGGATATTTTAATGCTTTTTTAATAGTCCATAACACAGCTTGAGTCTGCGGTCACTGAATGAGATGAAGACAAGTCACTGCGACTCAAATACTGAACAACTACAGGCATAATTGTAAGGTAGTTATTGCTCCTATACAAGGATATGACCAATATGTTTTGTATTTTGAGATTATTTAACCTAGTTATGCACCATGGACGCATGGTGGCCTGGCAGTAGCTTAAAGAAAACACTTGTTTTAAGATTACAGGTAACATTTTGTAAGACCTCTTTGTTTCACAACTCATCTCTCTGCTCTTCCCCCAAATTTTCTACAAACTCTGTCCTTTTCCTCTGAACTTTAGCTAACATGCCCAGACTTGTCGAGCAGTCAAACTCCACTTCTGGGAAAAGGAAAGTACATGGAGAGGTTTTACACATGTGCTCACTTTCACAAGCTTGGAGTGAAAGAGAGAGAGAGAGCTGAAGTGAAACTGAAGTGTCTAAATGTAGAAAACAAATAGATAGATTGAATTTCTATTTGATTTTGTTTTTGATGAGCTAGAGGACAAGTATGCTTTGAAGGTTAGAATTAGGGCATCTCTGGCAGGACGGCTTAGCCAGCATTAGGCTATTTATATTGAACTCCTGATATGCAGAATGTGTGAGATGCCCTTCTTCTGTCGGGTATCAATATACAGTTACACTCATTGTATGCATCCTGTTTGCTCAGATCTGATTTTTAAAGCAATATTAATCTTCCTCTGTGTCTGTCTGTATATTTTTCTGTCTCACTTGAAGATATTCCAGACCAGTGCTCTCCTTCTCCCTGTAATGCCAGAGGTACGGTGCGCTGCGAGGACCAAAAGGGGGACTTTCTCTGTCACTGTTTCACAGGATGGGCAGGAGCCAGATGTGAGAAAGGTACTGTCATCGCTATGGAAAGTGAGAGAGGATCTATTGTTGGACAGTGCGTACTAGAGCTCAGCAGAGGATGAATTTTTGCACTGTCACTGTGCATCTCTTGACAGATGAACAAAGTCTCTGTAACCTTCCTTCAGACAGACAACTCCCAAAGTGGCTTCCCGTCACTTTCATTAGTGATATATTTGTCAAATATTTTCATAGATTTTGTTATTTTGACCTTGCAAAACTCTACTTCTGCTGTTTCTGTTTCACTTTTACCCTTGAGTTGCAGCTGCTGTTGTTGGCATGCCTCTTTGATATCCGACTGTTGCTGCCGTTGATATTAATGACGTTACTAATGAATGGCTGTTAGGTCAATATGAACTGCATGTACAGAAACCCACAAAAGGAATCTATTTGTCTCATTAGACGTCAAAGCTAGTTACTGTCTATAGATATGAGGAGATGCTTGCATCTGAAGTTATTGCATGGACACAACTTTTACAAGGGAAATGTAACACATGTTCAGTGTATAAGCAGGAATGGGAAAACACACATCATACACACACAGTTCGGGAGAGGGAAACATGTTGATTTATAGCGGGCCACCATTCCACACATTTCCACTGTGACTCATCCTGCCACCTTACTGCGAGAGGAAACCAGAACAGATTTGGTTTGACTCGGTCTGAGTCTTTTCCACTGGATGACCACACTCCTCCTAAACACTCAGCTGCAACACAGTGACATAGTGCGTCAGTTATTTGTGAGGCGTTTAACAAATTCAAATTCATAGGACATTCAAGTAAGCTTGTCTGACTGTAACAAACTGGCAATTCACACTATAGCTGTGTTCGAAATCGCCCCCTATCACGGATGTAGTGCACTATATAGTGTGTTCGCCATTTTGTAGTGTTGTTCGAATTCTCCGTGGCTGATTTCATCCACTATGTAGTGGACGACAAAATACCCACAATGCACCGCAACATTGAGTGAACAAGCGATGTACACTACATTGTGCTCCCGTATCCCACAATGCAATGCTGCCGTGCCGATACACAAGTAGCCGATAGCTACGAGCTAAATAGCTACTGACAACTAGCTACTTAGCTACGAGCTAAATAGCTACTGACCACTAGCGTTAGTTCGCACGCGCTACGTATCTTACAGCTTGTGCGCAACCCTGAGCATTTAGAGCTCATGACGAGGACACAAAACAGTAGCTGACAAAACCAAACTCACACACCATTGATATTTCAACAGTTTTATTGACCAAGAAACACAACCGCCATGAAGAATCACATCTTTATACCGTCAGGTATGTTTACATGATGCTTGGCGCGCCCACTCACATCACATGAGTATCTGGCGCATCTGCTGACGTAACCACGTTCAGAAAATGACCCGTGTAGTGTCCGAATTCTCCTCCCGTCGTACCCTACATCGTGTACATGATGTAGTGCACTATATCATATACACGATGTAGGGGATAGGGAGTGAGTGAATGAGTGAATGATTTCGAACACAGCTTATGTGATGTTACCTCAATCTTAAAATGACCCAAAACAGCTGTCCACAGGCCATGATGATGTTTTTCCTGCATTCATGTGGACTGTATTGTCACCCTGTTTGCAGATGTTGACGAGTGCAACAAGAGAAATGGAGGGTGTGACCATGAGTGCAACAACACTATGGGCAGTTACCGCTGCTCCTGTCACCAAGGCTACATGTTGGTAGGACGCCACATCTGTAACGGTAAGCACATCATTGAACTGCAATCATGTCAATACTGTAGCTTTACACAACTTTACACATTATTTTTGCAGTCATTGTTGTATACATATTGCAAATTAATTTGAAGGATTTTGAATGTGATTGAGGTAATCCAATGACACTGTTGTAGGTCGGATAAATGGTTTAGTTAAGGAATTAGGAAAAAACACCACCTCTGCCCTGACTTTGACCTGTCCAGCCGACCATTTGTTGTTTTCTTTCAGATGTGGATGAATGTGAGGACCCAGGCGTGTGTGGAACAGCGCAGTGTGAGAATACGGAGGGCGGCTATGATTGCTTGTGTGACATCGGCTATGTGTACGATAATGAAACCAAGAGCTGTGTTGGTAAGTGTGTATACACACACACACACACACACACAAAGGCACACAAACACATAGTTTCGTGAGAACTGACCGAGGAGCAGCTTCAGCCTCAGCAGGACTTGATGCAGCTGTGTTGTAGGGTCAGCAAAGGAAAGCAAAGACATTTGAAGAAATTCTGTATAACTAGGTAACAGGTCACCGTCTCCATGCATTAAGGACATAAATACACAGTGACCCTGTTATTTGCTTTTGCTTGGTACTAACTGTTATTGCTTAAAGAGTGTCATTTTGATTTCAAATGTGGTAACGTCAGAAATGGTTATAAAAGTAAAATTGAGAGGAAGCTCAAACGCTGTAGTCAGAATTCACACAAAAACACACAATGAGACATGCCACAAGTTTACAGGGAAGAGTGTCACATTGTGGAGTTATCTTAAAGGCACCAAATTATGCTTTAAACATGCAATCACTGCATCATCACCAAGCCTTATCTCCCAGTAGCCTTGGACTTTAATACAGTGAATGGTAAGAGATCACAAAGTACAAATATAATATTACATACTGTTTAATGTTCAACAAATTACATATTGTTTTCCCAAGAGTTCACAATTACTAATTAATTGTTCTTATTTCTTTATCGTATCTATTTGTTTGTTAATGCTATGCATCTTAACTGCTGAACTTTAATACTCAGGGAGTGGAAGGATGTCCAAAGTATAAAACATGCTTTCTTGGTATGTAATAGGATAACATGATAAGATTAATAACCACAACATCAGGTCTGTTGGTAAAAACATTGAATAAGAATTCACAGACTTTAACCAGAGTCATTAATCACTTGTGCGCCTGATATTCGCTGCAGTGGAAACCAGACTTTTCATAACCTCAATTCCCTCCTCTGAGAATTAACGTTTATTATAGCCAACCTTCTCATGGCCATGTAAGGTTATATATGGAGTGGGAAGGTTCCACCCAGGCGACGTCAAAGACCACTTCACTCAAGTGTTGTTTGCATTCCCTGACAGGAATGACATCTGATATTTTTGTAGTGCTTGTGGAACTGATGTGTTTAAGGTCCTCCTAAAATTCCCACACAGATGGGACTCTGTAACTTCATGAACTTGAACATGACATGAGGTTCATCTGTCCTTATCTTGTTTTTCTTCAATGTGCTCTGTTGCTCGTCAGATTTGGATGAGTGTGAGGCGGGAGTGTGTGCAGAGGAGTGTCTGAACACTCCAGGGAGTTTCCGTTGCTTCTGTGATGGTCGACATGGCATGAAGCTGGGCCAGGACCTCAGGAGCTGTAAGGTGAAATACATGAACTGTGGCAAATATTAACCAGCAATTGCATAGTTCAGCTCCCATCTGTGTTGTTAAATGTGATCTGCAAACTTTATTCCTTATATTTTAAATCATTTTTACTGAAGTCAAGTCTTCGTTCTAATGTAAGTAGCGGCATGTGTTATCTCCAGGTTTATGTTTGTGTTTTCACAGCCTATAACTCCCTGTATGTCGCCATCTCTGAAGAGGAACTCTCGTTCACTCTACCTTGGCCGCATGTTCAGCGGCGTGCCAGTGGTGAGGCTGCGTTTTCGCAGGAGGATTCAAACTGGGTGAGAAAATTGTTGTTTTGATGCTGAACCTCATCAACCGTTGACTAACAGGTCCTAACAAAAACATCACACCTTAACTAAAAAGACAGATACATTAGTAAATGGACTCTTCCATTTACCAATAGCAGGCTCTTCCAGCTATTCCAGCTATAAGACTGCACATTTCACTTCTGACGTACAGATGTTTGAAGTATTACTCATCAACGAATGGTGAAGGAACGTGGAATTGGATCAAACTCAAAAAATGTTGCCTAACCATCTGCATGTTTGTGGATGTGCGTGCATTCAATGATGATATAAATCTGTTCTTACAAGCAATGAGATGAAGTAAATTTGAGATTTGGGCTTTAATCAAACAATGTTGTTCATATATTTGTTTGTATTTTTAAATTTGTATTTAAAGTGATGTTCTTTTGACTTACCCCTACCTCTCAGCTTTTCTGCCGAGTTTGACCTTCGCACATACGACCCTGAGGGGGTGATCTTTTTTGCTGGAGGTCACCTAAACAGCTCCTGGATTGTGCTGGCAATGCATCATGGGAAGCTAGAGCTGCAGCTGAAGTACGGCACCGTCAGCAGGGTCACCAGCAGTGGACCCAGGGTCAATGATGGCCAGTGGAGAAAGGTTGGTTTTCTGTCTTGAAGAGCGATATATATTATCTGTAATTGAGCATCTTAAGCTCATTGAAATCTTCTTTTAAATGTTTTGTTTCTTCTCAGATCTCAGTGGAGGAGCAGGGCCGGAGTCTAGTGATAAAGATCGACAGGGAGGCCGTCATGAAGATTGCTGTAAACGGTGATCTGTTTACACTAAAGAAGGGCATGCATGAACTCAACCTCACCGTGGGAGGAGTCCCTTTCAGAGAGGACGGCCTTGTCAATCAGGTGTTTATTTGCATGTGCTTGTGTATTGTCTTGACTACGTACCAAAGGGAGATGTTCTTTACGCATTTCCCAACTGGTGTGTTTATTACGTAGGTGAACCCCCGTCTGGACGGCTGTATGAAGGAGTGGCGGTGGTTGACGGGGGAAGATACGTCCATACAAGAAACCGTTCGGTCCAACGACAACATGCAGTGTTTCAGCACCGAAGACCCTGGAGCGTTTTACCCCGGCACAGGCTTCGCTCTCTTCAATATCAGCTATGGTGCAGTGTGTGCATGTGTGGGGGTGTCGTGCAAAGCATGCCTGGGTATTTCATATCTGCGTCTAATGGCATCTTCTTGAAGTAGTTGAGACGATGTATTTATTTTTCTGGTTTTGTCCACAGTGTGCCTCATCGTTCTCTGTGGATCAAGTTTGTGACCTGCTGTTCTCTCACATCCTGTCATTGTTACATTAGAATCACAGAACATGAGTGTGCGGTTGACCCTGCGTCCAACTTCTGCGATCGGAATACTGTTTGCCCTTGTTCACCAAGACAAAGTCCCTCTCTCCATCACTCTGGCTGACTATCATCCCGGCACTGAAGAATGGCGAGATGTGAGTACCTTTAACACTCAACCTGTGTCTGTGTGTGTTACTGTATTTCATCTCAAAACTGTGCTTTGTGTGTCTTCAGTTTGTTCTGGTTTCTGTAGGTGATGTCATCATTGCCAGCTCTCCTGCCCCCCTGTGTGACGGTGAGAGTCATGAAATCCAGGTGACGATCTCAGGCAACCAAACCTTGCTGCTGGTCGATGGTCATGCTGGACGTAGTGAAGACACGGAAATACCTATGGAAGTCTTGTCACAGTCCAGCACCTTTATAGGAGGCCTCCCTGGTGAGGACACACACATGCACATTGTGTATGTAGGGTGTATAACACACACACACACACACACACACACACATATTTCTGGCTTTTCATGTGAGGTGATTTCAGCAAAATTCCTGCCAGTTATGAGTGCCTCACTTTGTTCTTGGACTGTAAATAGAAAACATAATAATGATCCATAGTTGTCATTTTTACAGTGATTGATAGCTGATTCCATGACTCAGGATCCAACACTCCCCATAACTGGAAAGAATTGTTCAGCTTAATGAGAATACTTTATTAAAGAGTGTTGATGAATGTGTCTCATTTAGGGCTTTCACAGTTTGTCTTGTTAACTGTTGGATCACATGTTATCATTTCTTCCTTCAGATGTTCCTCTCGTGTCCACGCTGGTGTCGGCGCCCTACAGCGGCTGTATGGAGGTCAGTGTTAATGGACAGTCTCTGGACTTGGACCAGGCCATCCACAAACACAATGACATCCGCTCACACTCCTGCCCCCTGCTGGACTCTCACCAGTGACCACTGCATTATTCTGCCAAAATTGATCCGTAAGCAGTTCATTGAGGCAATGAGGAGTATTTCCAATACATTTATAAAAGCTTTGACCAGTGGGGAGATGTTTTAGATTGGAATATATATAAATAAATAAAAAAAAACAGCTGGGCCAGTTATCGTGGTTCAGCTGGAGCCTTAGCCAAAGGATCACCCTGTCCTTTTCATGTGATGACACTGCTGCATTTGCAGGGCTTTTTACAGTATTGTCAGTATATTGACTCAGTAAGGCAATTAGTCAGCCAATGAGCAAAATCCCCTGTATGAGGCAGAAGATATGGAAAGAAAGGCTGCACAACATTGCCTCAAAAACTGCCCATGTACCACAGCCTTGTAAGCCCACAAGAACACACTGGGCCTTAACTAGATCGATGTCCAATGGTTGGTCTTGCGTCAGCCTATTACGCTTGGCCTCCTGTGCTTAGATGCAGATCTTACTGGAGCTTTTTTAGGCTTTGTGACTCTTCGCTGCAGCAAATCAGCTGATAGAGCTGTAGTCATGTTGCTTACATCCAGTCCATCTAAAGCCCATGCTCACAAAGCTTGAAATAATCAAGTGCTCATGTAGAATCTGATGAAATGGAAAAAAATGGGGACCAGATAAATAGTCCTTCATCAGGTACCCTACTCAGAGAAAATATGTGAATTGGTGCTCAGATCTTCATGAGTGTTGGTGCAAAATGACTTTAGAGGTTGATTGGGGACTAAATCAATTGTATTTGCTCCTAACAAGCTGTATCCCCTCTGTCATCACAGCAGGGGAGGCATAGTATTAGACACAATTTTGTGTTCTGTAGAAAATCTTGCACACTGCTGCAGGTAGCGATGGACTGCGTGTGAAGCCATTTTCTTGATTTCCTCTTGACTAAAGCAGCACTCCATGTCTGCCTGCAGCCTTAAAAATCAACCATGTGCCTACTCAGAACAACCAACCCAAATTTCACAACACCTTCCCATCTAACAGGAATTATTTCACATAGGTGCAGTACTGTAACACACAAACATAGCTGACGCTTCCTAATGAAATGTTGTACTCATTGCAGTTTATCCACTACGCATTACCACGTTTGCATTTTGGAGTATTACCGTCTTCTAAAGACCTTACTGACACCCTGATTCTCAACCATCTTCAATCACTAACTTCATCACAAATGCCCCTTCTTCCCCTTAGAATCACCCACTAACATTTAATACCTGCCATAAACCGGTTTGAGGATGATAAATTAGTGTCAGAAGCACAGGGAGACAGGAAGGGGCCCTCACCATGAAGAGGAGAGAGAGTGAGCACTGCATTGAACGCACCACACAAGCTACTGAAAGTAAAAAGAGTGCGCTGTAATATACTGAATATGTAAATAATGTGACTGTACAATGCTTTATAGGAGACAGAAAACAAAAACACTACCTTATGCTCACTGAGGTTTTCTGCATGTTTAAGTTGATCTAAAGTCAAACGGTAATTTGAGTCTCTCAACTTCATCTGCTTCCTACACAATTATTTTCTCCAAATACAAATTGGGAAACTACAAGAGCAATAGTCATGGATCAAAGTAGTTTTATTTGTATGATTGTATAGGTGCTGAGCAAATCAAAGACAATAAAAACAAAGAATGTCAGGAGCATTGTGACTGAGAATGCCAAAAGGGCTCCAGTGTTATTTTACTTCCCTCTGTAAGGTATAATTTTCTTAGTTTTCTGATGAATGAATGCCAGAATATAGAGCTTGACAAGTTATTGTTTTTTTTATTATTATTTTTTTTTATCATGTGTTGTATGTTGAACTTGTCTTTAGTTCTCATTTTTCACTTTAACTGCCAGTATGTGTTTAATGCTGAGAGGAGTCTGCCTTTTGAGTTTTAACTTTCCTCAACAGTGAAAATCCTATTTAAAAACAAAAATAAAAGCAGTTGTATGAACATTATAGAGTAAAATTGTATTTTCAAAAAACGCCTTTGAATTCTGTGTCGTTACTTTGGGATAACTTTTCATCTGTTGCTCAGTGCGTGGCATGTTGTTAATGTTCGAAACTCAAGGTGCTAGCTATTTCCAATATAACTTTCTTTCGACTTTTGTGAGTTGAGTATTATAATAATACTTATAATTTGATTCTTTATGAGTTTGTAAGAGCAAGAATTGTCTGATCTACCTATGTGCTCTCACTTTAAGGTGAAACAATGCAGTGAAAACACCTATTGCTGGAGTAAAAGTAGTACCGATGATATTTCAAATGGGGGATTTTAAAGGAAAAGTTGCCCATTTTGTGAAATATACTTATTCCCTTTCTTGAGATGAGACGACTGTTGCGACCCGCAAAATTGAAAGACGTCAATCTTCTTATTTAGCTATCACAAGCTAAGCAAATAAACAAAATCCCAAAATGTTCTACTCCTCCTTTTTTCAAATGTGAGATTTTGATGAAGCCCTTAAACCACATGTATTTGTATGCATCAGGGAATATACATATTCTTAAAGGGGCCTCTTTAATAAATTTTACATTTCATAGCAGCTACAGAATCCCATCCCATAGCAGTTAACATGCATCATCAATAATATATACAGTATATTGACTTTAAAGTGCACATTAAATGATTCACACTAACATTAAATTAAATAACATCAACATCAACATAATTTACTCTCCGGTTCTCATTTCAGAAAGCCCTTTAAGTTGCTCATTCAGTAGTTTAGTATAGTGAGATGATACACAAGACCTGTAATCCAATCTACATAAATTAGAACAGAAACATCAGATCGGTCAGGTGTACTATTATACATACATATACTTCTTCAGACCAGCTTCAAGTTTAAAGAGAACGTTTGACATTTTGGAAAAACTCACTTATTTACTATATTATTAAGAGTAAGATGGCATCTGCCGCCTTGAACTAGTCCTGCACATAACCACTTTACACTTTTTTTTTTTCAGATCCAACAAACACAATAATAGGTGATAATTAGTGAGATTCAGAGGTGTTTTTTTTCTGTTGTACAGTTCCAGGCTAGCTGTTTCCAGTCTTTGTGCTAAGCTACGTTCCCCGGCTGCTGGCTGTAGCTGATGAGAATTGTATCAATCTTCCTATTTAATTCAGGAAAAAACTATATAGTACATTTTCCAAATCGTTTCCTTTAATGTATTCATGAATTGACTTAATCATGTCTATAGAGTCACACTACATCTTGATCAATCAGTATACCTCCTTGGTGCTACCACGTCAAACGTAGCATTTCTACTAGTACAGAGTAGTCGAGAAGCTCACTGAGTGTCCGTCTAAAAGGTCACCTATGAAATGTATTGTGCTACATTCGGTCTGACCAGATCAAGATTTGTTTTCTCCAGCATTCCAGATGTTTTTCTCAGATCTCAGCAGGCATAAGGTGGCGGTTTCTCGAAGGGGCTGTAGGTGGATCCATAGAGGACAGGAGCATTGGGTGTCAGCATGTAGCCCCCTGGTTCCTGGTTGGCTCCCTGGGGCTGTGGCTGAGCCTGAGAGGGCGGCTGGTTCTGGTTCTCCTCCGACAGACAGGAATTGGAGGCAGGGCCTCCCTCAGGGATCATCTGGGGTGTAGCAGGTGGCTGAAAGCTGCTGTTATGCTGTGGGAGAGATGAAGAGACGGGGAGTGGTAGCTGGGATCAGTATGCAGAAGGAGAGCCAAAGATACCCACATTAATTGCTGACATTTTTTTGTGAGGCATGGTTTTTATTCCTGTCCAATAGGAATCTACAGACATGCTGTGAAACTGTATGTAGGCTCAGTAACTGTGCTCTCAGCTAAATGCTAAAATGAGTCAATGTTCTAACAAAATCACACTGCTAACATGCTGATGTTTAGTAAGTATATACACCATGTTAACCTCCTTTCTTAATTGTGTTAGCCTGCTAATAATAAGCAAAATTACAACTGAGTCTGATGGGAATATTGTTACTTCTATAGGTATTTGTTACTTTTATAGGTATTTAATCATAAACCAAAGCATTGGAAAAGTTTGAATTTCAACCATGATTGTTTCTATCAAATATCATGACTATTCGTAGATTAATAGTATAATAATATCATATTTTTCTTTCTGGTCAGTTCAGCAAAGTACATGTGATGGAGTGCTCCTCATCTGGTTGCCAAACTGATACGCTAAAATGAAAGATCGGCATTTTACACAGCAGACATTGTGACGTGTCACAGTAGGAAAAGCACAAACAACACTAACAATGTCTCAGTATAATCTAATGTCCCAGTAAACCAGCATGCACACCAGGACCCAGACACTCAGGCTGCTAAATGAGATTGAGTACTATTCACACTTTTCCTACAGTGTAATAGACTTCAGTGTCTTCAGTGAAAATGTTTGTTTGTGTTGGTCTCTACCTGCAGAGGTATAGGATAGTTGGGGTAAGCGGGCAGGTTCTGTCCTGAAGGGCAGAAGCCAGCATAGGTGACCATGGGCTGGGACGGGTTGTACAGGATGTGGGGTGGCGGTGTGGGGCTGGCAGCCATCGGAGGAGTCGGTTTCTGCTGCAGCAAACAGTCAAAAATTTTGTGAGTGTAGTTACACATGAAACACACACATATACTTCATCATATAAGAGGTAATGGAGTATGATCAGCCCATAAAATCAGCACCATTAAGATTGCCACAACTTTAAAACACTCTCATGCCAGAGCAACAGGGAGTGAGGAAGTGACTCCAACACAAATCAGTATTATGTTTCCGACAATGCTTTGGTCAGGTAACAGATCAGAAAAATAAAGATGAAAGTACAATTTGAAAACATTTATCCCTTTATACAACACGGTGTTCAATTGATGCATCATTTTTGACCATTGAATCTCATGGACTTTGCAATTCAGGAACTGTGTTGATCACATTCAGGCAGCATTGAAATAAGCTCTAGGTCTAAGTGTTGGAGATTAGGATTCCTTTGGTCTACACACAAGGAACAGACATTAGGGATTTGATGATGTGTGGTCAGGGGTGTCAGCTTTTTATTTTTCTCAGTCAATCTAATTTCTTTGACCTTCATTTCAAAGAGCACTTTTTAAAATTTGTGTCTAAAATCTAAAGATGCACCCCCAAGTTTCACTTTTTCGGGCTCCTGCTCACCAAATCCTTGTACGCTCCGAGCATGGCGGCGGTGATGATGCCCAGGAACAAGCTGAGCACGTTGAGCACCACTGAGGCCCACAGCAGACGGTGCAGGTGGATCACGTCCCAGCAGCTGCTGACCCCGGTGAACTCGTAGTATTGTGTGTGGAACTCTATGCTGGAAGACGAAGAGAGCGGGAGTCAGTACAACTCCCAAGATGGTATGGATGACTCTGATTTGATATTTCTTTCCATGAATCTCAAAGCATGCAGGCATTTTGACTTGTCACAGCAGGTCAGTGTGCCAGGTAATGCTGAATGAAGAGCAGCTCAACCACAGTCAAAAAAATGTCTGCCATGAAAGGGGCCGATGGTAACCAAGCTCCACAACACATCACAGGGGTTTTTCCAACCTTCCATTGAGGGAAGAAAACAAAGAATGACTTTATGACTTTATGAAAACGCTCAGGCAGCCATTCATCAACTAATAACTGAGTGGTAACAGTTGCAAAAAGGGGGGAGATGTTTTGGAAAGCTCTACCTCTTTGGTGTGTGCTCCAAAGCTCATGGAAAACTCAAAATCCAGGGTTTGAAAGTTGGCTGTAGAATTGGAACCTCTTTAATGCATGAAAGTGCCAAAATCACATGGTCCGAGAGGGACTTTCCAACAGTGGAGTCTGTGAATTCTGCCAGCATTGAAAGCGAGGGTGCTGTTCTCACACCGCTCTCTACTGCATTCACACGCTACAACATCATAACTGACTAAAACTAGATAAACGTGATCACTGAGTGGAACCCTGACTCCAGTAAGATTCAAGTATAAAGCTAAAAGCTGTTGCCTGGAGGGAGAAACTTGAAAGGAAAACGTGCAAAATTGAAGGTAATAAGGATTAATACATGCACCGCCGTATGGTCTGTCTTTATCCCAGATGAGCTGCATTCACACACACACACACACACACACACACACACACACACACACACACACACACAGAGAAACAGATGCCAACAGCTGGTGGTCATCTCACCTTGCACAGTTGTACAAGTAGCAGCAGTAGCAGGTGTTGCTCCTCAGCTTCAGCTTGCACGCTTTGTCAAACGAACGGCACGTCACCTGCAGCGCGAGAGGTTTGACGAGTAAAAAAGAGGCTTTCAGAGCATTTAATCATTTTGAATAAAGTATATCAACCTTGTGAACATGGATGGAACAGCCAGATAGGCAGGAGCTGGACAAACACTTGCTATATATGTCAATGTTTCATTTCCAGAGCTTCAATTTGCTTAGAATATAATGCAAAGTTAACTCGATGAATGTTGTTGCTTTCATTGCAGTAACATCATTAGACCACTAGGTGTCAGTACACACTTTGTGAATTTTTCAGGTAAGCCCAAAAGGCTGCATGAACACAAGATGATCCGAAACCGAAAATGCATTTTAAAGCATCAATTACACTTCAGACAAGAACTGAGACACTTCATGTAAAGTAGTGATAAATTAAGTCTGTAAACAACATGAGTCACCTCCGTATAGTAGCTGTCGTAGGTGTAGCCCGCTCCACTGGCGTAAAAGTCACACATGTCCTCCTGCAAGGGCCTTATGTCCTGTGTGTTAGAAGGGGAGAGGGCCACAGTAATGCTGAACCACACAACCTGATATAGGATGGATACGTTCATCCACTTGTCTCACGCCATAACTGATCCTAATGGGTTTCCATTATTATTCTTGTTTCAATTATGCACTTTTTTTTTTTGCCTGAGCCCTGGTTTGTGTTATTCTGTCCATCCTCCTCCTGTTTCTGTGTCACTGCAGCAGAAGGTTTACAACATGCGGCTGCTCAATGTCCACTGCACTGGAAACTACAAACCCTACAGCATTAAACCTCACCAAGCTTTATATATTCTGAAAGGTAATATAATCATTTTCATTGTCCAAAGCTTGATGGTGCAATAAATATGAATTCTACTGTCCCATGTCACAAAATAAATATTTCTGCAGAGGGTTTGATTACACTGTTGATCAATATCAGTGACGCTGTGCCAGCTTTTAAACTCCCTTCAGACTCATTAAGATGCTCGTAAAAATTCATCAGGCTGATGAGGAGTTTGTGTCTGCTTATCAGTAAGCAACAATGACCTTTTTTGACCTCTCTTTATTTCCCTTCATGCCCATCAAACAAATCCAGGTTTGTCAAACGGAACCATATATATATATATATATATATATATTTCAAGCTTTTATATTTCAAGCTTCTTCCTAAGAAAACAAAGACATTATGTAACTGTTTAACATGTGTAGTGGAGTAGAATATGAAAACTATATGAAATCTTTGTGGAATAACTTTTAATTTGCTAATTTCTCATTTAAAAACACTGTATAATTATCAGGCCATAGCAAGGGAAATATCAATTCTCAGTTGAAATAGTTTTGGAACAGTATGTCCGTCTTCATTTGTTGCATATTTTGTGTTTATTTACTATAAATACTTAGTATTTGTTTGCAATACAAGAGTGTTCAGTGACTTAGAGAAAGTTGGGTAACTTGGACATTTTATCAGCCCTTGTTTGTTGATTCCCCAGCAGCTCTCTGCAGGTCGGCCTCAGAGATAAGATTGTCTGGTCTTCATGTCTGGTTTCATGATGGCAGCATCTGACACTTCTGTCTGATTGCAAAGTCCCTGATCTTTCTAATGTGTCTGTGCCGGGCTTGACATGTGATCTTGCAGGTCCTAGTTCTGTTGACCTTCACATGTGTGATTCAGTTTGGTGTGTGATTATGTGTTTGTTCAGACAATAACTGATGGAATTAGTTTCTTTTCAGTCTAGGCAAATAATGTACATGACAACACATGTGATACTTACAATGAACTCTGAAGCAATGATGCCGTCCACAATAGCACAGAAGAAAGAGGCGATGACTCCGATGCTGATGAATATGATCGCTGCCACCAGCTTAAAGAGGCAAAGAGGGTGTCATTCTTATTTATCAATGAATACACCAGTGTGTGTACGAATGAATGAATATGTAAAAGACAAAGTCTCATGTCGTTTCCTGAGCTTCATACACACTGATGCATATAAGCTTCCTGCATGTGTGTGCGTCCTGATTGGTCATCTGCAGCATCTGCACTGCAGGACAATAAAGGAAATATACGGCTGTTTCTTCTGCCAACACAGAGGTGCTTTGTGGGTAAATTTATGGGCACAGAGGCGTCATACAGGACAGAGGGATGGCCTTTTGTACCAGCAAGGTCAATCTAATTCTCCCAAACTGATACACACACACACACACACACACACACACACACACACACACATCCATATTGTTTCCTCACACATTTCTCACACATTCACACAATTCTGTAAATTAACGACAAAAATCTGATCACTGATCAATATCCTCAAATCTGTTTCTGTTCATGTAGTTTTTATTGTAAGACAGACGTACCTTTCTGATAGTACACACACACACACACACACACACACACACACACACACACACAAAGCCCAGCACAGATGTCTGATCATGAACTTTATCACTGAGCATCGTTTACGGTCTCTTCAGTTGCTCCTCCAGGACCGAACCTGCTGCACTGAAGCAGGAGCTTGAACACACTTCTGCTCTATCTATCTGTGCGATACTGAAGTTTGTCCCAAAAGCAATAAAAAGTTAAATGGTAGAGTACGTTTTATAACCTAGAGTATATCTAATGATCCTGCATCCACATGAGTGAGTTATTTGATTCATTGCAGACTTTTCTTTTTCTTTGTGTGTAAAATCCTCAGATCACAACAGAATGTATTGAGATCTTATGGTTGAATTATGCTGATGAAGTGGAAAAAGCACAAATTATTATTTATAGGATTCAGAACAGCAATTGGAAGTCATGCATTTTTAATTTTGAAAGAAAATTTCAAAAACATACTTTCAGGTTGATTTTATGTTATATTCTTGTATTTTTCTTCTTTCATTTTGATTATTTATATTGTTTTACCAATGATATTAAAAAATACAACAATTATATTATTTTTACCCAGAACATGGATGGAGATGAGAAGCATTTTGACATGTCACAGGGAAATCCCTCATTCTTTCAGTGTGTCAGTCAATTTCTGGTAAATCAATCACATGCACAAATATACAACCTATGAGCACAATATCAATTCAAATAAATGTCTTCAAACTAAATTTTAAATCATTGCCCCTCTACAAATAATTACCTAATAATAACACAAGACACATTCCTGGTGCAATGTTGTAATAATACATTACTGGTGCAAATTTGTATACAAACCAAATCAACCAAATTAACATTAAACAACCTCAGGTAGGTTACATTTGCCTGCATGGTAGTCCAGTCTTGGGCTTTGGAGCTACCAATGATGAAGCTAAAAACATGCCTGCATAATATCATGCTGTTATGTCTAAAACTGATGAGGTTTACTTGACAAGTCAGTTTTCTTGAGGCTAATTTTAAGTGAATTTGGCCAATTGTTTTATAGGAAATGTCTAGCTGTACATGTGAGAATAACACAATTCATAAACATGACAATTTTAACATGAATTTCCATGGACAAAATGAAGGAAGAGCCGGGTTGAGAAAATACGCTTTTTTTTCTGGGTGAGTTTTATCTGCCACTGGCCCAGACTCTCCACTTCATTAGCGGTTTAAATGACTCTGCTTTTATGGGCTGCAAGTGGGAGATGAGGCCAGTGGCAGAGACAATAGAGCCTGACAACTGCATTACTTCACATTACCTTAGCACCAGCTGCCAGCACATAAAACACCTCACACTCTGTCACCTACACCCCCAAATCTCCCCTAATGCAACTGAAGCAGAGAGAAAAATCAAATTGCTGTAAAAGATTAAAGACTCGCGTACACACTGTCGATGGTTTACAGGAGTCTAGTCGGTGAGGAAACATCAAAATGACTTGTGGTTAGTAAGTATATTTACTCAAGTACTGAGCTTTAAAAAACAATAATAGACTGATATAGAAATAATAACTCTTAATCATGATTTATGACTGACTAGGAGCCTGTGAAGATGTCTGTATCTTCCCCCTGCCCATAGTTTCTTTTCTTATTATTTTTCTGTGTTTGGGTATGGCTAGAGTCTCACAGACCTCACTGATGTGACACAGACAGAGCAGGCAGGCCACAGAAGGATGAAGCATTCATTCAAAATCCAGCACCTTCCAACGTTTAATTCTTCCGATTCACAACTTAATGACGGCCCCTCTCTTCATTCACATCCTAGCTCACTCTGCCACTGCTGAGCTCTCTCTCCCCCTCCTGCAAGAGGGCAATATTACTTCTGTATTTTTGTATTTTTACTTTTCCTTATAGGCTAATTTTCTACTTGAACCGGCAATAACTTGGGGGCAACAGAAACAAGTTTAGAAAACTACATTGATATATCATCACCTCTGATATAGTGAACTTTCTTATTTACAATTACTAGCAGATATGAAACAACATTCTCATTCATTTGGAGTCATTTTTGTTTCCACTTGATGTGAGGCCAATAATAACTCTACCAACTCCTGAAGGAAATATCTGGCTCTTTTGGTGCTGAGCAGGTAGTGCACAGTGGGTTTTTGTCTGAAACCAGCTGCCTGCTGATGTTGAACATGAAGCTATGACAATGACATTAAGTTGTGGATCGGACAGTTCCACGATGAGCTGAGACTGTGAGAAGAGCTTCAGATTCAGGTGATGAAGCTCTGTGGCTTCAGCAATTCAACTCATTTGGTACTTTATAAAAAATAGCCACTATAGCCGCTTTAAGTACTGAAAAACAGGGAGATTAGACAAACATGATGGAAGTGTTTGAGGAGATATTAGTGACGAAGAGATAACGACACAAGGCAGAGTTTTATAGCTTCAGTAAAGATACCCATCAAGTTATGTAAGTAAAGTCGCTGACCGCCTCAAGGTCCTCTCCCCTGCTCAGCGGTCCGGTGACCAATCACAACCACAGCTGGACATGCTGCTAATAAGAAAATAGTTGGCTAAAATACGGCCCTGAAAGGTTCACCGTTCTGCTTTCCAAGCTTCAAGGTGATCGAAAGGACGACACCGTGCAATATACAGGCAGTGCCGACAGAACAAAGAACACGAGCTACATGGAGCGTTTAGTCATAAAGAAATCCTACATAGTGTCAGGGCAGTGAAGCCTGCTTTTGGAGCAGCAGGGGGAGTGCAGGTAGGAGGGCAGTTTAAGGACAGAATTTCATGCTCCACGATCCTTTTGGAGGACAAGATATGACTAAATGAAAAATGCTGATATTCAAGTCATTACGATTTTGAAAGGATTTACCGAAGAGATGTCAGTGAGCACAAATGAGTGTTTTACCAGCAAGTGCCTCAAAAAGTACAATGTCTTATTTCACTTAAATCTAGAGATATGTTTCCCATTCAGCAAAAGGACACAGCTAGACAGCTAAATTAACGCTGATCTGTGTGGTGGAAAATTACAGGTGCTAGATTTGTCTTCCTCTTTATTCCCACAAGTTTTCTATTATGGGTGACATTTTTTTGTCGTCTGCAAAATTATTTAATATTATAGGGCTTATTATGTGTAGGCTAAATCAATAGATGTTCTCTCACTCAGTCAAAAATACAATGTCTGTGTTTATGACTGAACCTATGTATTTACCGCACGACACATTTCAACAGTTTAGGTGAAACCACAAATTAAACATGTATCCTTAAAAAACCTTACAATAATAATATCCAAAGTCATGTCAAAGACATTTATATTTAATGATAGATGTTAAAAATGTGGTCTCACTTTTTGTAGGACTATGTGACGCCACATGCTATCTAGTGATCTTTACATATTTACTCGAGAAACCAGAGAACAAATCTTTTAAGCTGTGATAAGTGTGTGTGTGTTAAAATGTGCATTAATCTGCTGGATGAGTTACTAAGGTTAAGTATAATCAAGTCATTTATGCACCCGGTACGGAGTAATTTCAGAATTAAAAGGCCACAATAATCTAGTTAAACAATAGCAATATGCATTATAAATCTGTTTGCTGTTTAGGGTTAGAAACTTGTATTTTAAGAATTCAAGGTAACACAGGGTGAGTAATTGATAAACAAATATCCAAATAACAATTTGTGGGTGAAGTATTCTTTTAAGCAAAGACTCATAATTAAGTGCAAAAAAAAATATTAGGTTGGAGTGTCCAGTAGTAAAGATTAGCTGTGGACAGAGGGACAGATGCACAAACACACCCACACACAACAAAATGCATGATCCCCCCCACAGGCTTATGTCTGGCGGAGAGAACAACATCTGCTTTATGAGGTCAGAGCAGCAAAAGCCTGCGAGAACGAGGAAGTAAGAAAGGTGCTCTCAGATGTTGGTTACAGTAGCTGTTCTTTAATGAGCGACCTCCCTCTGCCAGCCGGCTCTTGGGTTACATGCCGAGCCTGAGACCCAGGATTGGAAGAAGACACCTGTGTAAGGAACATCATGCCACATGTGCCTCATAAGGGTCACCATAGGCCGGCACAGCAATCTCACCATTAAAGTTTAAAGCACAGACGGGGGAGCGATGCCGAGACAGATACAGGCTCTCACGTTTACAGCCACGCACACGACAGCAAAGACTCAAAGAGCCTTCAGAAAGTATTCCTAAATGGTCTTTATCTGTGTGATGTTTTATTTTGAGCTAGGATGAATGTATTCACATTCACACAGAGACGCTTGTGTGAACAGCTCCTAGGATCGGGGAAGACCGGATTAGATACGCTACACTGTAGTAACATAAGACAGCGACACCCTGGATGCCACATGAAATATTCACAATATACCACAGCCATGGTGACAGCTTCATCTCTATCATGCCAAGACAATGTTAATATGTGCTGTGATGCGCCTGTAAAGTGTTTCTAAAGGCCTGTAAAGTAATTTAAAAACTATTCGGATGTCTGTTTTTTTGTTTGTTTTGTTTTTGTCAGCAGCAGTTTAAAGCTGACTGGTTTTAAAATCAATCCTGAATTAGGCTACTGCATAGCTACACCTGATATCATGATACTGCCTATTAGGTCATATTTATGCTTTATCGGTTGTTTTGCACCAGCATGTTTCATTTTTAAGGTTGCAGGAAAAAAAGGTCTAACCGATGTGATTGGTGATCGTAACCAGAGACAGCAGAACACCAACACCGGGAGCCAGTTTCCATCTGTCACATGGGTTTTGTAAAACCGCCCCTTTAGGGGACTAGTGGCAGGTCCTGAGTCTGTATACCAATGGAAGAAGTGAACGTGAATACAGATTATGGCAAAAAATATTCACTAAAGTCAATGTTGGACCCATTTTTCACACATGTTGTACATATTATTTGAAAACAGACAAATCCAGATAACAGCGTCTCATGACCACGCCACAGGAAGTGTAGAACATTTCAATCCATTGGCGGATCTTGTAATGCGGCATCTATTCTATCAAGTATCTTTGACATAACACTCCTCGGTAACAGAACTTTTTTGTCAGTGAAAAGTTTGACAATGTATTTGTCGACTTTTATTTTATGACTTAACTGCAGTGACAACCTTTATGCAAAAAAAAAAAATAGTGAAACCAAGATGGAATAGTTGACTCTTTTTTTGGTCAGACAAGTGATGCTAATTTTGATTTTTTTTAACCAATCTTATATTCAGAATAGAAGAATTTCAAACATTTCCAATAACTCCAGAGCAGTGCAGATCTCCTGCTAGTGTGAATGAAGTTAACAAAAACAGGGATGGATGAGTAGCGCCCCTACTCCAGTGTGACACTCTTTATGTCTTTAAGTGCTTTAAACAGTAACATTGTAGCTAAGATTCATGTTTTGGGAAAGTAGTGAGCATACAGCTTGTGAAGCCCAAAAGTTAAAATGTATTCAATAACTTCACAACATGTTTTTATAATGAAATATTCTGCTTCAATCCTTATTTGCGGTCAAAAAAATGGTTGCCCTCCTGTTTGCCATGGTGTACACAAAGGGAGTCACGCAATGACTACACATTCATGAAACAGGTAGGTATTTACTATGCAAATAAATGTTTTTTGGTAACATGTCTGTTACATTGACTACCAAGCCTACGCTATTGTGTTGCCAGATAATCGCCAGCAGATTGGGACTATAGCTTATATAAATAAATGAATACCAACCCAGACAAGTTCAATGCAGCATTTCATTAGAGCTGCAGTGCTTAAACTTTACAATGCACAATGTGAACATCTGTATACTGTCAAGAGGAATAGAAAGGATGTTCATAGACAATTCAAGTCCAATGTCATTGTGCCGCACATCATCCTTATACTTTCTTACGACAACATGAACCCCACTTTGGCTCGCTCTTTCAGACAGTGGTAAATAGTTTAGCTGCGCTGGATGCCTGCTCCAAATGCCATGAAATACACTGCTCGTATGGTCCATGAAATTCTAAATATATTTTACACAAACACTTTTCCATACTCTCTTATCCAGAGTTCAACAACATGACCGTGAATTTATCAGAAGACATACTGTGTGTGATAAATAAATAGTCTGTTTTGACAGTAATAAACATTTTCAGCGTCTGACAACCAATCGTGATATATGATATGAAGTAGTAATAAAAAACAATATGGAATTTTGAAAAGTAACCTGTAGGAGCCTTGTCAGAGAGAGAATCTTTAAAATCCTGGTTATGGTGGCGTTATGTCTCGAAACCTGAACAAAATCTGAAAATGAAGTATTCCTACAGGGAAATATACTATATCTTGTTTTTTTATTTGTGTTATGTTGTACAAAGTTTTTTTTTTGCCAACCCACTGCTGCTGTGTGAAAATAATTTCCCCAGTTTTAATAAAGTAATTATATTCTATTATTCTATATAAATGTAGCCTATTACTGAAGATGTGAGTCATCAAGTAACTTCTATGATAGTACTGTACTCTCGTCAACTCGCAAACGTTTTTTCCAAAACCACAATAATTAGGACAAATCCACGGATTAAATACCAGGACTGCTAATGTTTCTGTGTCACTGGTGTCCTCTTCAGTCCTGGGTTTCATGCCTGAGAAAGCGATACTGACTCTACTTGGATCACAGAGAGGAGTTGTTTCAGCTGCTGGTCTCCATCGGGCTCCTGAGCATTTGCATTTGTCGGCCCCTTGACTGTTGCCACAAATGACGTCAATTGGAAGTTAATTCATGCAGATTTCAGTTTTATTTCTTTTTGAGGAGTCTGAACGTCTTAAACTGGAGTATCTACTTTGACTTCATTCTCCATGAGTTGTGGAGTGACAGTAATGTTTTCAGCTCTTCAGTCTACCTGTAAGTGTCTCTGCTGTTCAGAGAGGCACGTTGATGGTATTATACCTGTGTTCCTGTCTGAAATAATGCAACCCTGTCAGTAACTGACCAATGCTAATGCAATTTCCCCTCTTGTCGTAGAAATCCAGAGCCAATCACATTCCCTTCCCCCGACCACAAATCCAGTCTCGTACTCTGACCCGGCACAAGGACCAAGAACACATTACGGCCGCCATCGAGTAATCTGATTTTCTTCGGGCTCATAATAGAGCAATTTCCTATAAAACAGTTTAGTGAATTTGCAAAGTCTGTAACATAATCCTCCAATTTGCGTGTATAAATGTCCTGTTTTCCAGGAACACTGCCTCATTTTTAGAAGATGAATATTATGAAACTCAAACAGCTGAAGTCACCTTGAGAGAGAAAAAATAGAAGGCAGAGCACAACTCGGCCAGCGTAAACAAAACAAAAAAGGGGCAACAATCACATTTAATGCTTTCTCAAAAGCATTAAACATCTGCAAAATCCTCTTTTTTTGGCCACTTTGGTGCAGCAGAACAAGCTGACACATTGTCACCGTTAAAAAGTACTTGTAAGCAAATGTACACATCAAGCAGTCTTTTGGAGGTTGGAAGTCCAATATTCACTCTCCATATGTTTTTGTTTTGTTTTCCAACTCGTGTTAAGCTGCTGTTCCACTTTCTTCAGCAGCTAGTTGCTAAATGTGTTTGTTTGGAGCTGTCACAAAGAATATTACTGCCCTGCACATATCATGAGAACGACCACAAGACTTTGCTTGTCCATGTACATTTATCAGTGTGCCTGCAATGATCCACACTGTTTGGCATCTGTGCTGTCCTACCAAATCTACGAGCTGACATTGTCATCTGGCTTATGGGAATGTATTGACATGAGGATGATAGAGGAGTTAAATGGGATGCATTTATTGAGATCTTGCAATCATGACTTGAGAGTGAGAGGAACAGACTCACCATTGGTCTGCGGTTTTCCACCAGGTGGATGCCAACAATACCCAGAAATGCTCCAAAACTCAGCTGGAGGTTGAAAGAGATCAAAGTGGAAGAAGGAGGTTAAAAAAAGAACACACCATCACCTCAAAATCATACATAGTGTTTGAAGGAGTTAGTGACATTAATGCTTTCTCAGTTTTGGGATTGAGAAGGTGACCGATACTCACGGTGATGCCGGCGTAATACCCAGCAACAGGCACGTTGTCTGTGCGAGTGGCAGAGATCAGACCCACAACCAGAACCACCAGAGCCAGAGCTAGCAGGGACACGGTCACCCACAAAGCCCCTCTCCTCCGACGCTCGTAGTGAACTGAGGACAGATGGATGGCAGGAGAACATCTTACATTCAAAAGCTCCTGAACCCTCTGAATCACATGCCTCACATACCTTAGCCTTACTAAATACTTTTTACTCTTATTGAAATAATATCATGGTAGTCCTTATTCAGATAAATACATAAGTGCCAGTACCACAATGTTATATAAGTAAAAGCCCTGCATTCAAAGTCTTTCTCAAGTAATTATCAAAATATACTCCAAGGATCAAAAGTACATGTACTCAATTCATAATTAACTATTTTTATGCAACAACATTTTGCAAGATATTTATTTTTTTGTTTTTGTTTAAGAGCCCCGATCAATGAAGTTTTCTAGTGTGCATGAACTCTGATAATTATTACAGATTTTTTTTAAATGCTAAAGGAAACAATGGTGGAAGAAGTATTGCAATACTCGAATTCTACTCAATTCAAATGTTATTAGAAAAAGGTATCGGTAAGATATCAGGATCAAACTGAATTTTACCTGCTGGATCCAGTATTTCTGTCGATATTTGGTGAGTTGTCCGTTGGGTTTCAGGCTGCTGCATTTCCACTCAGTCCAGATTAATTACCACAAGATATTAATAAAAAGGAGCTCAGGCAGCTGAAATGAGGCTTTAAGTGGTGTTGTTTGTGTCCCTGTTGATTCAAACAGAGTCCTGATCCTCCACAGACAACAAGCGGCAAATAAGATCCTTCTTTTTCTTATGATTTAAATATTTTATTTTAAATAAGAGTGAGGTTTCATATCCATTTACAGCTGACTCTGAGAGCAGACGAGTTCAACTTTTCTTTAAGCCTGGGAGAGAGAGAGAGTGAGGGGGGGGGGGGGGGGGAGGGACCAATCAGCTCCATGCATTCACCTCAGTGATAAATAATGAAATTGTCTAACTTACATAAGTTTAATTCAGCGTTGATGCAGGATTCACGTTAAATACTTGTGTGTGGCTCAACACTAAACTATATGATAAAAAATAAAGTAAATTAAAGTGAGTGTTTTAATATCTACAGACTGTCTGGTCATGATTCTGCAGTGTTGATGTAATATGAGTTTACAGCGCCCTCCATTGGTCAACACTGGAAACACAAACTTTGTGCCCTCGTGTGTCTTTTTCAATGTCTTAGTCAAACACACAAGACATGGTGATTTTAATGTCAAACTAATGCCCATAATATTGTATCAATGAAAAACATGTTTATTGCAGTAAAATGTGGAAAAGATACATTTCAACTTAAAGACTGAAGTATTTAAATGAGTGTAAAAATGAGCTCGTGCCCGTCTGACTGCTTCACTCATGCAGGATGCTGATGGAGGCACACATGTGGAGATCCAGACCAGCGTGGTGTTCATGGGCGGAGATGATGATCCTGTTTCCTGGGACTAAAGGCCTGCAGCCGACTCTGCACATGCAGAACAAGACATGGATGAGACTTCAAAACAAACAAGTGTTGACACGGCCACATGACAAGAGACAGCCGAGCACCACACGCTGCTTCAACTTGCATTAAATGAAATGACATTTTGAAAAGTGGGCCTAAGTGTGCTATCTCAGGTCCTCTTAGCTTTAGCTGCATTCTTGGTCACTTAATCTGTCTAGAGGTCAACATTTCTTTTAGCTATCAAGTTTAGACTCCATTCCAGTCGGTAGCAGTGATGCACCAGAACATTGTTTGCCAGGAGCCATCTGGCTGTATTCCTTTGCAGACAAATTTTATGAAAGTGGAACAGTGGATCCTCCAATTCAACCCCTTCAATGGAAAGTAACGTTAGTGACTGAGCCTCACTACAGCTACAGATGAGAGAAGAGCATGCATTTAACATCAGCTGATACTAAAGGTCAACTTAATAAAAGCAAACTTCCTTAAAGCTAGAGGGTGCTGCTTTTGTCCCAACTGGCAGTGAGAGGAATTTAAAATAGCATTATTTGAATCTGAATGACTGAATATTCAGATTATCTTTCATCATGACTTTGGTTGTGTTGACGACAAATTAACTGAGAGTCATCTTTTCCATATAAAACTTGCCCTCCTCCTCCCCTCTTCTCCTCCTCTCTTTATAAAAACAAATACAGACAAGGTGAAGAGTTAACATCTTAACAGAATAAAGGTGAATTACTCATCTCATTTGTCTAATAGGGATAGGTTAATTGGTGACTCTAAATTGCCCGTAGGTGTGAATGTGAGCGTGAATGGTTGTTTGTCTCTACATGTTGGCCCTGCGATAGACTGGCGTCCTGTCCAGGGTGTACCCTGCCTTCACCCAATGACAGCTGGGATCGGCTCCAGCCCCCCCGCGACCCTGAATACAGTATAAGCTGTAGACAATGGATGGATGGATGGATTTGTCTAATAACAAGATATTTACCTGTAATATTAGAGGGTACACTTGTCCTCCTCCTCCTCCTCCTCACCTCCTCCTCCTCCTCTCCTCTCTCTAAAAGACAGATAAAAGAAAAAGGGAGTTTATGAAAATCTCATAACCAATTTTTTTATTCATCACAGAATGAATTGTGATGACAAGAAATAAAATTATACTCACCTTTCTATATAAGGGTACAAACGTGCCCTCCTCCTCCCCCTTTCCTCCTCCTCTCCTCTCCTTTCCTCCTCTTCTCTCCTTTCTTCCTCTTCTCTCCTACAAAAAAAAAAAAACAAAAACAGACATGGTGAAGTGGAGGTAAAATCTTAACAGAATAAAGGTGAATGTATGAATTACCCATTTCATCAGGATATAGTTATTAAATATATATTTACCTTTTATATTAGAGGGTTCCATCACCTCTCCTCCCTCCTCTCCTCTCTTCCTCCTGGACCTCCTCTCCTCTCCTCCTCCTCTCCTCTCCTGCCCTCTTTAATGCACCTCCCTCTAAGACTAACTAAACACTATAACTCCTCCCGTTTTGGACCCCTATGATGGGTGTAGTGCTGCAATGCCAGCTTGACCACTAATTAGTCCCTTTTCTAGTCAGTGTGGAGGTCCTGAGGTCACTCCAGACTCTTCTTGGTCTCGGGTGGCGTTGACAGACATGTGGACCTCCTTGACATGTTGTCGCCATCCTTTTCCTTCTCTGCAAAGAGGAGCTTGGAGGCCATAACATGTTGGAGGTTCACGATTTCCTCCAAGATCACACTCCCTCTGTGCAGACACCCGGACTGAGTCTGAGCAGCGACAAGGACACAGTTCTCCACACAGCAGGCCTTTCATCCAATCCACCTGAAGTCCACAACAGTTTCTCATTCAGGAGATATTGGATTCAAAGCAATCAATTAAACATGATTCGAATAAAGGGAATGAAATATGTTTAAATCAATCAATGCACAGTGATTCAAATAAAGCGATTCCAATTATTACATTAAAATAAAGTCATTAAAATCAATCAATAAAGCAATTCAAATCAACCAATAAAGCAATAGAAATAAAGTTATTCCAATATGTTTAAATAAATCAATACACATCAATTAAAATAAAGCAATTCAAACATATTCAAATTAATCAATTCAAATATTAATTACAAATATATACAAAAAATCCATTCAAATAAATTCAACTCAATTCCATCAGGGAAAAAACTGAATTGTTGCTGCTAACCGGTTCCTCCCCTTGATCAAACTCCTCATGCTCTTAACCGTAGGCTCAGGGCCGCTGCATAAAGGCCGACGCGCGCGGAACGCCTTGCGAATTTTAGCGGTGCTGCGTTCTAAAACGTCATCGGACACCTCGTATGTTTTAGGGGCGCTACGTTTTAAAACACCACTGGATCCCTCAGGTGGTTCAGGGGAGCTATGTTCTAAAACCCCACTGGAGGACTGAGGTTGGTTTGAGGTACTCACCCTCCGCAGCTTGATCTTGGTGGGATGAGCTGTCGGCACGCGGGTCCACTGGTCCTCCTTCATCTGGACCGTGGGGGAGCAACTAGAGGAGGAGGAAAAAGAAGAGTTTGAAGTTGAGGGAGAGGAGGAGCTGGAAGAAGATTGAGGGGTGACGGGGTGTGAGCCAACACTGATCCTCCGGAGGATGAGACGAGGGCGGCCGGGACGGCTGGGGTCGAGAACGAAGACGCTGGTCCACAGGAAGCGCTGGTCCATCTGAGGGTAAAAACAAACAGGACACTCAAACCACTGATCCTCAACATATTCACACACCAGACACTGTTAACGATGTCCATCACGTCAGAGGATGCATTCAGAGGGTCAGGAGACTGGACTTCTAGTGGAACAGACTAGAGAGCACTCTACTGCAGCTCCAGCTAAGGGAGCGGAGGCTGGAAGAAGCATCCCAGCTGCAAGGTGTCTCTTTTCATGTTTGACCGAGTATCTGAAAATGAATTCCATCCATCCATCCATCCATCGTCTACTGCTTATCCTGTATTCAGGATCGCAGGGGGGCTAGAGTCGATCCCAGCTGTCATTGGGTGAAGGCAGGGTTCACCCTGGACAGGTCGCCAGTAGAGAACAGATCAGATTCACAACATTATACATGTATTAACAGGAGGGACCAATCCATCCCACTTTATTAGTGATTTAGCTGATGAGTTGCTAAGTGATTTCTTTCTCAAACATGTCATTTATTCAATGATTATAGAGATACTGTATGTTTTAGACAGACTTCCAATTGGTTATTGCGCGTCCAGGTGATTGTGTATTGAGTCTAATGTTATTGTCAAACTCAAACAAGTCAGTCAGAATCTATGTGAAATCTATGTAAAATTTTGGTTGGCCCAACCAAATCCCACTCCAAGATTTTTTGAGGGTTAGGGTTAGCTAACCCTGACGGCACTCACATCTGTACAGTAAATATGAAGCTGCAGCCAGCAGTTGGTTAGCTTAGCTTAGCTTGGCCTCAAATAATCACACGTTATGTCTCGGTTGTTTAATCTGGACTAAAACGGATTCTAACGCATTTGTTAACTTCCCTGACTTTTCAGATCGGATCAGTTAAGTTGGTACTCTGAGGACGTCGCTGGCCAACGATCCTTTTCCAGGTCCGAACTCAACCAGCTGAAGCTGTTTGGGTCGACCTGCTCCAATCCACTCAATGGCGATCCACACGGTGAGCAGCTGCACGGATCGGGTATGGCAGCTGGTAGGGTTTGGTGCATTTCAGATTTTCAACCTCTCACCTCCAGGCATCTATAACCACACTGTAGCTCCTCCCAGTCACAGAGGAGCTCCTGGTCAAAAGCCTGGAAAATAGTCTCCCCCCCAAACATAAACATACAGATATGAAGTGCCATTATAGCCTTTTTGTTCGTCAAATTATGAAGTAGGAAAACAACAAAATGTTGTTAAATTTATAGTTATGAATTTTGCTAAAATCATCAAATGTATTGTAAAAAAGATTTGCCCTCTGAATAAACCAAACCCCATTTTACCATGATATTGCTGAGTCTCTAAAGATTTGTTAAATGACAAATCTGCAAAGGTCTTGGCATCATTTTTTGAGAAAAAAAAATGAATATTCATCACGGAAGCACCAACTTGTGTTTTTGTCTTTTTTAAATTTCTGATACATCGAATACTCAACAATAAGCAAACAATAGAGCATTTACTTTAAGCTCTCTGGCCAAAAACTGCCAATCCTATCAGTTCGATATGAGACCTGAGCAGTGAAGACCCCTCGATGAACACTTATTTTTAAATTTGTGTGTATAGTGTCAAGAATGTGAGCATGACCACAGGTTGGAGAGCTGGTAGGGTTTGGTGCATTTCAGATTTTCAGCCTCTCACCTCCAGGCATCTCTGACCCAAATATGTATGTGTTGGACTCCATAGTTACATGTCTGTGACCGGCACAAGTTTTCATCCAAAACTGATGTCTGTGGAGACACAATTTTGACATTGGGAGCGAGTTGGAAATATTATATTGTATCGACAATAGCCGAAAATTCCATGCCATTCACACCCATTATATCATCTGAAACTTCACCAAACTCAAACTGGGATATCGGGAAAACCGTACGCACCATCGACATGAATGTTTGACCCAATAAAGTCCACAGTCTTGTGAACGTTTTAAACTTTTAATCACATTTGCAAGTTAAAGTATGGCGAACTTGTGTGGCCCTGAAGTCAATGAAAAATCAATGTAAACATTTTTAAGACCAGCGGTTACTATGGAAACCTGAAAGTTCTTTTTTTGTTGTTCTTTTTTTTCTACAGGATGTGCTTTGACGTCTTTGATGTCTTTGATGTCTGGTGACATCATGGGATGTCACCAGCTCGAGTCTATAAATGTAAGTGGCGAACAGGGAGATATTGGAGTTTGGAGAGACGAGACCTTCTGAGAGATAGTGAATTTTCAACTTTGAACAACTTTGTGAGAAGAACGAAATTCCAACTACGTTCAAACAGATAGAGACAGAACTTTTTCATCTGGAGCAGGCTGATCTCCACCAGTCTGCTCTTCTCGTCCATCTGTTCCTTGGCGAAAGGCAGTTTACATTTTACCATCCTTGTAAACCATCACCCCAACCAAGATGCAGCAGGGAAACAGAAGGAGGCCTCGTTTCCAACTGAGCCCTGAGAAGACCATCAACCAGCTGTGCTTACAGCTGCATGAGCAGCAGAAAATCAATGCTGAAGACCACAGCATTCGGATGGAGCTCACTAAGCAACTTAAACGGCAAAAGACCCTGAAGGAAATGCACATCAACCGGGAGAAGGCCATCCGTGACAAGCTGGAGAGGCTCAAGAGGGCAAGTGATCTGTTTTTTTTTTTTTTTTTACAAGGGCTACATAAATAACCTCTTTTATTGTGGTTATTATGATTATTATTAATATTAATAACCACATAACATATGTTTGTTAACAAACTGAACTTTTATTGCACAACATGAGACTGAAAGCCCACAATCTAGCGTTAAATATTCGACTTACACAGGAAAATTGAATTTTCTACTTAATATGCTGTTTGTTGTCAAAACTAAGAGCCAATCAGCTTGTAGTTGTCGTAGCAGCATAGTGAATTGTACTGTGTCACATGGGTTTTTTGCCGGGAGCTCCGGGCTTTCCCACTATAACAAACCAATTGGGCCCCAAATTATATATAAATATATTCAGCGGGTGCTCCTGTTTCCCACAACTAAAAAAGAAAAAACCTGGTTCAAAAGACCCCATGAAATACAATGCTAACCATAGCAACCGTCAACTGACAACTGTTGCTATGGTTACCATTGGTGAGGGCACCCCAAACAAACAGCCAATAATAACTTCCCTTGACCCAGCAACAGCGACCTTATTGGTTAAGAAACTAGTGAACAAACCAGGCAAAACGTGTGAGACAGAACCTGAAAATAGGCTCGTTCAAGATGAAGGCGGAGCCTAAAAGCTGCGTTCCCCATGGACAGTTTCAATCGGCTTTCGAAGATTTGACAGGAAGTCATAGAAAAAGTTACATCCTGTTAGACGCAATCTGTAGGCTATCTGTAGTCTGCAACTACATTCGCATTTAATTATATTTGTTCATAAATATCTGTAGAAATCAGAATCAGAATAATTTAGAAACCTCTCTGGAAAATGTAAAGCTGGATGAAAATATAAAGTATAAAATAATGCCAATAGTAATGTATACATATAATGCATGTATATAAAACACTATACACTATAGTAGTGTATCTGCTGTCGAAGTATACTGTCTTAAATGTGTATCTGGGTTTTTTTGATAGGGGCTATATAAATAACCTCTTTTATTATCGTTATTATGATTATTACTAATATTATCAACCACATGAGATATGTTTGTTAACAGACTGAACTTTTATTGCACAACAAGAGACTAACAGCCCACGTTCTAGCGTTAAATATTCGACTCACACAGGAAATTTGCATTTTCTACTTAATGTGCTGTTTGTTGTCATAAGACCCAATCAGCTCTTAGATGAGGCGAGAGGCATGCGTTTCCCATCATGCCCCGGGGCTTGCAGTCGGTTGAGAGCAACTGCGGCGCCTGGCTCTGTATATATTTATATATATATATACATATATATATATACATATATATATATATATATATATATACATATATACATATATATACATATATATATATATATATATATATATATATATACATATATATATATATATATATATATATATATATACATATATATATATATATATACATATGTATATATATATTATATATATATATTTATATATAAATATAAATATCTCTGCAAAAAGGAAATGTGTGAAGGAAAGTTAAGTTTGCCACCAGCAGAGAGAGCTGTCATTCTGTGTGTTTGCACCGCTATCTTATAAATATTTATATATATATATATATAGTGGCATTATTTTATACTTTATATTTTTAAACTTATAAAGCAACTGCAGCTGTACATTTTCCCGAGGTTTTACTCAAGTATTCTGAGTTCCACAGATATTTCTGAACAAATATAAATAAATGCGAATGCGGTTGCAAACTACAGATAGCCTACAGATCGCGTTGTGTGTTTGCGCGTCAGTAGAGGCATGTGCTGCTGATCAATCCTGGAGGGAAGTGGTTCGACCTGGAATAGCCGAACGCTCGTTGACCCCGCAGGATGCCTCACTGCTGTCCCAGTACAAGACGCTCGCCCAGTAGCTGTTTGAGGCCGACGTGGCCTAATTTTATATCTACTCGCTTTCTAAAACACACACACTAAACAATTTGGTTATGAGGACCCTAATTGAGAAATTATTTTCCCAAACCCCTGACCTTAACCTAAACTTAACTGAGGTGAAACGCTACAGCTTGCTTCCATAACATGTCTTCTTTCAGACTTGTGGAGGGAAAACATTTTATTTTACTACTTTGTTTATTTTTAGGTCTGTAGATTTATCCTAAATTCACCAAAAGTTACTATTAGATAATGCCTCATGTGCTTATTTAAACATATAATCTCAGAAAAGGAAGAAAAATCTCCCCTTAACCTTGACTTAACTCTCAGAAGTCTCAACTTGAAGGTTAAACAGCTCTTGTCCTCGCTGTCATAGTCTAACAGTCCTCACCAAGATAGCGGTGCAAACACACAGAATGACAGCTCTCTCTGCTGGTGGCAAACTTAACTTTCCTTCACACATTTCCTTTTTGCAGAGAGGAAGATGAGAAGATGGACGGCACTCACATCTGTACAGTAAATATGAAGCTGTAGCCAGCAGCTGGTTAGCTTAGCTAAACATAAATCCTCAAATATTCACACGTTATATCTCGGTTGTTCAATCCAGATAAAAACGGATTCTAACGCCTTTGTGAACTTCGGTAAATTTTCGGATCGGATCAGTTAAGTTGGTACTCTGAGGACGTCGCTGGCCAACGATCCTTTTCCAGGTCCGAACTCAACCAGCTGAAGCTGTTTGGGTCGACCTGCTCCAATCCACTCAAAGACGATCCAAACGGCGAGCAGCAGCAAGGATAGGGAAGGGCAGCTGGTAGGGTTTGGTGCATTTCATATTTTCAACCTCTCACCTCCAGGCATCTCTGACCAAAATATGTATGTGTTGGACTCCATAGTTACATGTCTGTGACCGGCACAAGTTTAGCTACGTTTTCATCCAAAACTGATGTCTGTGGAGACACAATTTTGGCATTGGGAGCGAGTTGGAAATATTATATTATATCGACAATAGCTGAAGATTCCGTGCCATTCACACCCATTATATCATCTGAAACTTCATCAAACTCAAACTGGGATATCGGGAAATCCGTACGCACCATCGACATGAATGTTTGACCCAATAAAGTCCACAGTCTTGTGAACGTTTTAAACTGTTAATCACATTTGGAAGTTAAAGTATGGCGAACTTGTGTGGCCCTGAAGTCAATGAAAAATCAATGTAAACATTTTTAAGACCAGCGGTTACTATGGAAACCTGAAAGTTCTTTTTTTGTTGTTCTTTTTTTTCTACATGATGTGCTTTGATGTCTTTGATGTCTTTGATGTCTGGTGACATCACGGGATGTCACCAGCTCGGGTCTATAAATGTAAGTGGCGAACAGGGAGATATTGGAGTTTGGAGAGACGAGACCTTCTGAGAGATAGTGGATTTTCAACTTTGAACAACTTTGTGAGAAGAACGAAATTTCAACTACGTTCAAACAGATAGAGACAGAACTTTTTCATCTGGAGCAGGCTGATCTCCACCAGTCTGCTCTTCTCGTCCATCTGTTCCTTGGCGAAAGGCAGTTTACATTTTACCATCCTTGTAAACCATCACCCCAGCCAAGATGCAGCAAGGAAACAGAAGGAGGCCTCGTTTCCAACTGAGCCCTTAGAAGACCATCAACCAGCTGTGCTTAGAGCTGCATGAGCAGCAGAAAATCAATGCTGAAGACCACAGCATTCGGATGGAGCTCACTAAGCAACTTAAACGGCAAACGACCCTGAAGGAAATGCACATCAACCGGGAGAAGGCCACCCGTGACAAGCTGGAGAGGCTCAAGAGGGCAAGTGATCTGTTTTTTTTTTTTTTTTTACAAGGGCTACATAAATAACCTCTTTTATTGTGGTTATTATGATTATTATTAATATTAATAACCACATAACATATGTTTGTTAACAGACTGAACTTTTATTGCACAACATGAGACTGAAAGCCCACAATCTAGCGTTAAATATTCGACTTACACAGGAAAATTGAATTTTCTACTTAATATGCTGTTTGTTGTCAAAACTAAGATCCAATCAGCTCGTAGTTGTCGTAGCAGCATAGTGAATTGTACTGTGTCACATGGGTTTTTTGCCGGGAGCTCCGGGCTTTCCCACTATAACAAACCAATTGGGCCCCAAATTATATATAAATATATTCAGCGGGTGCTCCTGTTTCCCACAACTAAAAAAGAAAAAACCTGGTTCAAAAGACCCCATGAAATACAATGCTAACCATAGCAACTGTCAACTGACAACTGTTGCTATGGTTACCATTGGTGAGGGGGCCACAAACAAACAGCCAATAATAACTTCCCTTGACCCAGAAACAGCGACCTTATTGGTTAGGAAACTAGTGAACAAACCAGGCAATACGTGTGAGACAGAACCTGAAAAAAGGCCCGTTCAGGATGAAGGCGGAGCCTAAAAGCTGCGTTTCCCATGGACAGTTTCCATCGGCCTTCGAAGATTTGACAGGAAGTCATAGAAAAAGTTACATCCTGTTAGACGCGATCTGTAGGCTATCTGTAGTTTGCAACTACAATCGCATTTAGTTATATTTGTTCATAAATATCTGTAGAAATCAGAATCAGAATAATTTCGAAACCCCTCTGGAAAATGTACAGCTGGATGAAAATATAAAGGATAAAATAATACCAATAGTAATGTATACATATAATGCATGTATATAAAACACTATACACTATAGTAGTGTATCTGCTGTCGAAGTATACTGTATTAAATGTGTATCTGGGTTTTTTTGATAGGGGCTATATAAATAACCTCTTTTATTATCGTTATTATGATTATTAT
>CM056821.1:10800000-10803264 GCA_029853015.1 Chelidonichthys spinosus | reverse complement strand
TAGTGGTCTGTTGTTTGTAATGACTGGGATGTGTGTAGGATGTGATGTGGTGATGGGGATGGAGGTGGAGATGGTGGTGGACATGTGGCGTCAATCTGTGGGACAGGGGAGATGTGTTGTAATGCGGGAGGCTAGTGCAGTGAGACCTTTGATGTTGAGGTGGAGGTTGTCATGCCAGAATAGATCAGTCCTTGTCCAGAATGTGTCAAAGTTATTGATAAAACCAAGCCCACATGCAGAGCAAAAGTCTGGTCGACCTGCTCCCATCCACTGTCAATCAGCAGGTAGGCCCGCCCCTAAACCATCCCCTGCTTTCTGGTCTATTTCTCTGACTGACTCTAAATGGACCATAACTGATTGAATGAACATCATGCAGGACTGCAAGACTTGTTACTAGAGACGGAGACGACTTCTATACAATCAGAGAGCAGTCGCCCCATGGAGGCCAGCAGGGAGGATGCCATTTTAATTATCTTCAGTGTTGAATTTTTAGAACCAGTTAATACGGTAATAATAATAATAATTAATATGGTAATATGTCGTATAATGTTCCTTTATGATAGAGATCAAATCCATGTCATACAACCGTAAATGTCTAAAGCAATAATGTCCATAATCCAACTCCAACACATTTGTTTATTCAATGTATTCTCGTATCATAAGAGGCCATTCAATTGGTCAGTATTTAACTTACCTTAAAAGCAGATTTCTCAAATAGAAAATGTTTTGATAAATATTTCTTTCTCAATATGTATATTTATTCTGTTGAATTAACTGGCAGACTGTGATGAAGATCTTTGAAAGTAGACTGACTGCTGCCTTGGACACTGCTGCCTCGGTCCATGGTGGACTTGCTGCTGGACATATCTTCTGTTTACTTGTTCTTACTGAGTGTCCTCTGCTTCTCTGCATGCTCAACTATCTTCTCCTCCACGTAGAGGCCTTTACGGCGGCGGACAGCGTTCATGTATTTCAGGGACTGGTTTGCAGAGTCAGCTTTCTCCCCAAAGTGCAGGTATTCTTCTTCTGTGGTAGGAACCCAGTACGGATCACTGCTGATCACCTGAGAGACACAAATATAGTATGAGACAACATGTCCTGTTGGACCAGCTCTTAACTATGCTGCTACAGGCCTAGAATGCCAGGGGAATTACTACTACTATTGTTAATACTACTACTACTATTACTGTTAATACTACTACTACTACTAATGCTATTACCAACACCAAGCAGTGTAATGTTGGGACTTTGAAAATGTATTGACTGAAAATCATGAGCGTTTTCAAGTCCTGCTCAATGTGTAAAGTGTCCTGAGATAACTTTTGGTTAACAATATACAGAGAAAATGGGAATTTTCCAGGTAGATGTACTAATAGTGTATAATGGTGATTAATCCACAGCTACCCTCTGATTAATCAGATTCAAATCTTGAATGGTTTGACAGCCCTAATATGAATATAAAAATATGAATCACCTCCCAGTGGCTGAAGATCAGCTGAGGACTGGCCAAGCCGCTGGTCCTCTTGCGAATCTCATCGGCAAATCCAAAGCTCTCAGCCACAGGTAAGACGGCCTTGATGATGAACATGTCCGTCCCTTCCTTCATCTCTTCATGGAGGACGCGACCCTCTCGCTTCCCCAGCACACCATATACTCGGCCTGGTGGAGGAACAGACACAGATGCAGAACACCTGATCAGAGGCAATTTTCAAGAAATAATTTTACCAACTGGAGACGAATTATAAACAATACCCATATGCACATAAACAGATTTATCTGAAACAAGCTAATACTGTTCATACATCCTGGCTGTTTTATAGGCACTTGTTTAACTGTACCTTTACTGGCAAGTGTCAATGTTTCCAGTGTTTTCAAAGGCTTGTTGAATCTGTAATTGATGAATACTGACAAAATAATGACATTTGTAAGTTATTGCTAAAGTTGTACAAGGTAGATCCAGTATGAAGAGAAGAGAACAAGTCTTAAGATACAGATGGAATGTGAGTATTGCATTCAAACAGACTTGTATAATCTAATTGACACACCCACTCAGCCGTCCAATAATGACTCCCATGTAATAAGGTGATTATAGAACTTGGAAACAAAATTAAAGATATTATCAAAATAAATTCATATTGTGCGACAATATGAATAAAAACTCTCAATAATAATAATCCTCACTGTTTTCTAATTTTTCATGGAAATACAGGTCTGACTAATAACCAGAAAACAAGGTGGATGTTACAAAAGCTGCTCCACCACACGCCTCCTATATCCAACCTGTCTGAAGGTCCAGACCCAAACAATCAGGGAGGAGTCCTTGAAAACCTGGACATTATGAGGGATCCAGCCCACCCACACACCATTGTGGAGGTAGATGGTGAGTCCCAGAGCATCAAGTCTTGTGCTTGTGCAGGGAAGTGGAACTTGTGTCACTTGTTTTGCATCAGGTGTGTATGTGAAACTTAAAAAAGGATGTGCAGAAGCCCTACATGCACCATCGGGTGGGCCGGTGACATCATGGACCTGCATTTTCTCGTCTTTTTGAACACTCAAGGCCTGTCAGTGTCGAAGACCACTCGCATGCCCTCCAGAGTTTACAAATACATTTAATGTAAAACCCGAAGGAAAAAAATCCTGTCAGGACAAAACGGGCAAGCACAAAAATGATCTATTTATTCTAACTTGTGGGTAGATTGGCCGCCTACCTAATTGAGTGGCACCTCCTTCACTCCATCCTCTCTCTCTACCTCTCAGCCTGCAGATCCACCACATTGCTGTCATCCCCATGCTTCTTGACTTTTTTTTTTTACATTTATGTTAATATCAGTAAAAAAAAAAAAAAAAAAAAAAAAGACATTGTATCCCTGTATACACTGTGTCTGTGTCCCCGACTTGATAAATAAAAGTTATATATATATATATATATATATATATATATATATATATATATATATATATATATATATATATATACAGTGTTTCCCACACCGCCGCTGCTGAATTTTCTCCGCCGCTGCAATAAAAATCCTTAAAAAAAAAAAAAAATGTAGATTTTAGAAAATGTACAGCGCGTAACGTCAATTGCGCAGCACGCGGAACATCGTCACGTAACCAACATCAAAGAAGAAAAATACACAGCGAGTGTGGCAGTTGTTGGAAATAGGCTACCCTACACAGTTGCAAAGTTACATTGATTCTAGCAGTAGCGAGTGAAGCGGAAGATCGAAGAAAGAAGGAAAGAGTGAGACAGACAGAGAGAGA
>CM056821.1:10737500-10797500 GCA_029853015.1 Chelidonichthys spinosus | reverse complement strand
CTCCTGCTTTGACTCGATATTTCATAGGGTCTTTTAAACCATTGTTAGGCTGGCCCCTCGCCTGAGACTAATTTGGCATGAGAGACCCCACTAGGAGCACAAAGCTCCAGACAACAGAGCCCTCAGGCTCATAGAGACATACAAACCGCTCCACCACAGCAAAGGTGATGGTTCACAAGAACTTTGTTTGACAATGGTCAGGGCTCCAGACTAACTTTTTGCATTGGTTGCACTGGTGCGCCTAACTTTTTTTTTTTAGGTGCACCAGCACAAAATTTAGGTGCACCCACATTTTTCATCGTGTCGCCTTTAACGCCAAAAAGTCACCTTTTTATCGCTCTCCTTTTACATAATGACACCCCCCTTATGGCCTAGCTTAACTGCAGCACCATCAGCACCCAGAGGAACCGTTTTCTGCAGCCAATCTGCACACTGATGCCCAAGCACAGTAAATGCTTGCTTTGTGGCAGCATAAAAAGATCATACAGGTCACTAGCCTATAGATTGCAAATGGAAAACTGTTTATGTGATCTTAGCCTAGCCTACTTATATTTTTACTTAGGCTATTCATTTTTAATAATAATATTAGGAATAGGCTACTATACAATTTTCCTATTCATGATCTCTCATGCTGTAATGTGGGCCTTCAAACACTGTGCGTGTCCATGCTCCACCTCGACATGTCCAATTAACATGTTGACCGGCCTCCCTTTACGCAAAATGCGGCAGTAGACAATAACGCACTCCTTCGTAGAGACGTCTGTGTCGCCGTCAGTCATGAATGACGTGTACGTGGCGTTTCCAACCTCCGCAGCTGTCTTGTTCTTTAGTGTCGGCATTTTGTTTCATCAGAATCATTTCGGACTTAAATTTAGTGAACGGCAACTCCTCCTTTGCAATATTGTATGCGACGTTGAATTTTATAATAATTTCAGATTCCTCAGCGGACCTGATTGATACAGCCTGACGCTGAAATGCAGCTGGATGAGGGGCACTTTATTAACACACTTATCACGGCATGTAGTATGCTTTTTGGACATATTGCACTTTTTCAATGTCTCGATGCGAAATGTTGTTGACTCCTCCACAAACGCACTATTACCGGACACATTCTGACCGCACTCCCGACAATAAATGCAGTGCATTGAGTCCCTTTCTTTATCGTACATCAGACAGGGAAATTGCTTCAACCAGTCCGGTCTGAAGGCATATTTTTGGGCTTTTTAATTAGTCTCGGGGCGAGGCTTTCTGCCTCTCTTCACTTTCAAAGAGAATCGAAGCGCTCAGAGTACCTGCTCAGCTCGCTCGCATTGTTCGAACCGACACAATTTACAGCAGTGAAAAGGACCACAGCCAATCAGAGGCAAGGACCCGCCCGAGCTCCGTCTCTTATTGGTTTAGACCACGATGCCGTCAGGAGAACATAAAGAGATACTGCGCTTATTAGGGGTGGGACGATATGCTTTGGTCACGATTCGATTATATCACGATACTAAGGTGCCGATTCGATTTATATCACGATTCTCGATAATTGCGATTCTACAAGTATTGCGATTCGATATAATTGATAATAGAGATTTAATTTTCTTTCCTAAAAAACAAACAACTTAAATCATACACTTCTGGGACAATAAACCATGAATGGCGTTCAAACAATGCACATCAGTCTGTGTCAGTCAGTCTGGAAGCTGACATTTATTTCAACTGAGACAAATAGAAGAACATAACATGTACAATAGGTGTACAGCCATGAAATGCCATGAACAGAAATGTCCACATAGCACAAGTGTGGTCCTTTAATGAGCCTAGTTACAGTTAAACACTGCTCTCTGAGGTAATGCTGTAAGTTAATAAAATAAAATACTTGGCCAAAATAGAGCCTCTAAAAGAAAAAAAAAACAGCACAAGTGTAAGCTATCAAATTTAAATCTAAATACAAAAGACATATTTGTAGACATATTTTTTCAAAACCCTGAACTGCAGGTAAACATTGCTGTCTGAGGTAATGCTTTAAGGTATAAAATACAACATTTGGGCAAAATACTGCCTCTAAAAGAAAAAAAGCAGCTGAACTGTGATCCTTGATTTAATTAAAGTGCTTGAAATTCAAGTTTTACAAAACTCTGGACTGCAGATGAATACCAACAAAAAAAATCTACAGCACTTTTTGAGAAGCAGGTAACAGGTAGGCTACTGTTACATTTGGCTGCTTCTGTTAATTGAGCTAGTGCTTAGGAGTATCAAGGTTCTTGTGCAAAAACAAGAGCTGATCAACATGCTCTGCCGTTAGGGTGCTCCTCTGAGCTGTAACAATGTCCCCAGCTGTGGAGAACACACGTTCAGCAGACACACTTGTGCCTGGCACACATAAGTACTGCTTTGCCAGCTTTGCCAGCAGAGGATACTCAATGTGATGAGCTTTCCACCAGTCTAATGGGTTCTCAGACAGTGACAGAGAAGCAGCTGTACTGTAAGCTTTCACCTCCTCCTCTGCTCTGTCAAAAGCTGACTTCTCTGGTGGTACCAGACCTGGGACCTGTCTGGCATCTCCAAAAGTGTTGCCCAGTAGCTCAGCCAGTGCACAGGATCCTCTCCTTTTAGAAGGGGGGGACTCCTCATAATCTCTTTCTTCAGTAGTCTTCTCAATTTCCTCATTCAGGCTAAGATCCTCCTGATCAAGCCTCCCCACTTCACCCTAAAATAAATAAAGCACAGTGGAACAAAGAAGTTAACACACTATTAAATTAAATTGTTTTGTCGGCATTTCACCAATGTGATTCGTTTCTGTTAATACACACACACACACACACACACACACACACACACCTACTATAGTGCTACATACATAATGAGCTAACACTTTCTTCATAATAATGAATATTAATTTAGAATGCCTTCATTTACTTACATGATGGGCCAGTGAGGCTGCAGCTTCAGCAACCAGCCTTGAACGTGTTTCTTGCTTCTCCTCGTCAGGCAGGAACAGCAGTGATTTAAATCGTGGATCAAGTGCTGAAGCAAGGTTGAGTGTGGCCTTCTCCACCTCGGATGTGTACCTTTTTAATAGGTCTTGGTGAATAGCTTCCTTGAGCTCTCTGACAAAGGGAGAATCTCCAAGAGTTTCTTTGGTAGCTTGCAGGAGCTGTGCGTGTAGTGGGGCTATGACAGAGATCGTTGGGTGACTCTCATCTGACATGACGCATGTAGCGACCTTAAAAGGCTTCAGTGCTTGGATAAACTCCTCGGCATTTCCTATGTCAGACTCGGTGAAGGTGCTGATCTCTTTCTCCTTCTTTCTTACCTCCGGTGAAAGCAGTGCGGCTGTGACTGCCGGCTGTTGCTCGAGGAAACGCACAACCATGTCAAAAGCGCTATTCCAACGTGTTGCTACATCGGTCACCAGTCTGTGCACTGGGAGCTCCAGCAACTTCTGTTTTTGCTCCAACGCATGGCGAGCTATAGCGCTTCTGTGAAAAAAACCTGTCACACGTCGCACTCGTCCCAGTAGTCTCGCTACAACCGGCAGCTTCAGTGCACGCTGGGAGGCAAGATTGAGGGTGTGTGCGTAGCACTTGATGTGGAGAAAGCCGGCTAACTGTGCAGCAACGGACATATTAGCTGCGTTGTCTGTGACTAAAGCAGCGTCTTTCTCTGAAATGCCCCACTCGGCTGCTACGTTACGAAGCAGCTCCGCAACATTTGGCCCTGTGTGACACTCTGACATGGCTCTTGTTTGCAGGACGTGAGAGGACAATGACCAATCTTCTGTAATGTAGTGGACTGTTAGAGTGACATACGACTCCGTTGCCCGTGAGGTCCAGGCGTCACACGTAAGAGCGATTCGTTCAGCTCTGCTCAGCTTCTCTTTGACGCCTGACTTCACTTCGTTGTAGATTTGAGGAATGGCAGTCTCTGAAAAAAACTTCCTTGACGGTATATTATAGCGCGGCTCCAAATTGTAGACCATATTCCGAAATCCGACATTTTCCACTACGCTGTATGGGCGAAGGTCTTGCACATAAAATGTGCAATTGACGTTGTAATTCGTTTTGCCTTGTCTGAGCTGCTTGGAAGTTTGTTCAGTGATCCATCCAGGGTCCGCTGACATGCTGCTACGGGTCGTTTGGGTTGGTTAGTGTTGATATTGGGGTGATGGCGCACAAGATGAGCAGTCATGTTCGTCGTGTTACCGCAGTAGGATACGGGTCTGCGACAAAGTTTGCAGACAGCTTTGGTCATGTCTAGCTCCGTCTTCCCGGGAACTGTATAAAACCCGAAATGTGTCCATACTTTAGATTTAAAATTGATGGGCGCAGGCCGTATTTCTTGCTCGTTTTCTTCCTCCATTTTCAACTTCCGTCTGCTTTCCGGCGTTTTTCCGTACACGGATATGACGTCACAAAAATCGATTCCGGGGACAAAAATCGATTTTTAAAATCGCCGCAAAAAAAATTGCGATATGTACATGAATCGATTTTTTCCCCCACCCCTAGCGCTTATGATTTTTTTTTTTTCCACTCGAGCAGCGTTAGGTGCACCAGTGCGACCTACTATTTTTTTCAGTCGCACTCATAAAAATTTTGGTCGCACTCTGGAGCCCTGATGGTTGTAATTTTCGAGAAACGACAATTTGACAGAGAGGTTGACCTCAGGCTGTGGAGTTGAGGAAGTAGAATTTGACGTTCTCTCTCTTCATGTAAACAAGAACTGCCTCTGCCTGATTCCTTTCACTGGTAGGATTCAGGTGTATAGTCTCTGATGATAGGGCCTAGCAGTGTAAAAGCTTTGTATGACACAATATTCAGAGAGCTTTAATTCAGGTCTTACCCTGAGGCAGAGGGATGGCCCGGACGCTGACCGTGGCCAGTCTATTGGGGGTGGTGATGGCAACCAGTCCACTGGGGTCCACATGTAGGGTGTCTGACAAACGGCCCTGAGATGCCTCCTCTTTCACCTAGCAGGGCATAAATACACACCAACATGTTTGAAAACCAGTAATCTGCACTGAGAGATGATAACTCAATGTAAAAATTGTTTAGAAAAATTGCTAACCCAATAGCCACAAAATTGAACGATTGGTTCCATGTACAGGGACACAAACTGTCTTTAAGCATGGTGGAAACCACATGACTATGCCACATCCAGACCTAGTGGCTAGTATTACATAAAAAACGTATAGAAGCGGAATTAGTGTGGGTTGCGAGGTGAAGAACACAACACTTTGAACCCCCAGACAGTTGTTGGACAAAAAGTGTTGTTGTAAAGAGGTTTTGTTGTCTAAACCGAAACTGGTTTTCATTGTCTTAACCTAAACTTGTTTTCGTTGTCTTAACCTAGTGCTGGGCGGTATGACCAAAAATTTATATCACGGTATTTTTCAAAATGATATCGGTTTCACGGTATTTGACGGTATTTTTTTTTTTTCAAGCACGACTGGGTGTTAACCTCATTTTCTAATAATTTAGAGAATAATTACTGCAGTAAATTAGTTTGGAATGACATATTTTACTGTCATGAGGAGTGAAAACATTAATGTCCACACTAGTATTCATGATGTGAAGGAATCAGAATGCATGACTGTTGCAGTCAAAATACAGAACCCTTTATTGTGCAAGTTTTGCAACTTGAAAAAACATCTTTTGTAAACCAACTGGCTACACAATGTAAACAATACGTCTCCTGTAACTGCAAAATGAAGACTTCTTTATCCACTGAACATAAATTAAGGCAACATCCATAAATAATATTGAACCAAATAAATAGAAAAAATAAATAGTTCCACCGTTTGCTTTTCTTGTCGTAGGCAGTCCCCCTAGCAAACGCGTCTTTGAGTGACATTTGACTCGTCTTTTCTCCCGCAGTGCCAACTGCGGCTACAACTTTAGCCCGACAGCATTTGCAGAATATTGTTGTTTGTTCGACGTCGGATTTTTTAAAGCCGAAGAATTTCCAAACAACAGACACGGCTCCTCTTTTCGGCACAAGTTCTTCTGTTTCATTGCTTGCTCGTTCGGAACTTTCGGCGAAAAAAAAAAAATGTTCACCGCATCGTACGCTCAACACAGGCTGTGCTCTCACATGCTGCTTGTTTGGTGCAGCTGCTAAACAGCCCCCTCTCAAACAATGTCCGGCGGCGGGACGTTCCGCCGCTCTGCGTTCCCGACATTCATACGCTACACACTCACCGGTATTGGGGTATATGAAAAATTCATATCATAAACAAAAAAACACCGGTATTCGGTATGAACCGGTATACCGCCCAGCACTATCTTAACCTAAAGTTGTTTTTGTTGTATTAACCTAAACTTGCTTTCGTTGTCTAAACCTACGCAGCTGCAGGTGATCGAGTGGTTTACAAGACTTCTTATGCCCCACAATAAACAGCAGAGGAGGTGGAGCACCCACAGACATGGTGATAATGTCTGAGAGTTATTATTGGTTTTGGTTTCGTTGTCTCAACCTAACTAAGTGTTTTTTATGCCAACATTGGTATTGATGCATAATGTAGTTTTATATAAACTGCGTTAATGATTGTTGATGATTATTACACCGTGGTGATGAAAAACATGCCACTTCAACACACAACGGTCAAAGACAAAAGAAAACATGGAAACTTTTTCTGAACTGGTTCTACATGAATATAGACTACAGTTGAATGGTTGACTGACCTTGTGAATGATGGCTACTTTCTGCTGCTTGCCGAGGTCTTCGTTCACCATGTCCACTTTAGGAGGACGTACCACTGTTTCTCTGAATGGAATGATGGGCTTGGATGCGCTGATCTCAATTTTAGCAAACCTTCAAAAGGACGATATAGAATTGAAATTCCTGTTATTGACTCAGACTGAAACTGTGACTGAGATTTAAAAATAAAATGTGTCACTTTTAAAGGGCTTGTGTTTTACACAATCATCTAAAATAAAGCAAGAAAACTGTCTCTCAACTTTGTCTTTACTGAATCTATATTGTCATTGGAGAGAACAGCTGTCTAAATTCTCTAAAAGTCGATGTGCCAGTCTGTTTTTCTGAGGAGGCCTGCATGTCCACATACCTCAATCGAGTAGAATCACAGAGAGAAAATCAATGTGATTCAGACACAAGTATGAAGATGGGATACAAGGAACGAAGAGCACATGCGCATTATGTTATTGTGAGCAATACACCAGGTGGGACTTTCTGGAATAATGATTATGACGTATGGAGACGTCCCACACACTGACCTGTCTCTGAGGTCGTCCAGACAGCGTTGGAGATGGACCTCTCCGGCAGTGACCAGGACGTGTTCTCCTGTTTCCTGTATCAGAACCTCAGCACAGGGATCTGCCTGGTTCAACAGACGCATCCCACGAACCAGCTTTGGCATCTCACCTAGCACACAAACATCCCAGGTGGAAAGTGTATTCATTTGTCTAGATGAGCAAAACGACATAGTAGGGAAGCTGAATAAAAACTACAGAATATTTGCAGAAACAACTGGAATATTCTCTGAGATTATAAACACCACAGTAACAATCCACCATTAACCATGTTGTTAAATGTAACGCGTTCTTGGGAGGAGTTCTTGGAAAGGTAACGTCACGTGTGACGGAAAATAAAAGATTGCTGAGACACTCTGATGGGAATGTTTATAAGGAAAATATTTAAGCTACCATATTGCATTGATGCTGCATTATAGCCACTGACTTTCTGTCCGTGACACAAGCTAGAAAGAAACGGACGCACACCAAACAATTGAGGAAATATTCAATAAAACAGAACTCGAGCCACACAGCACAATAATCCCTTAAATTCCACCTCTCTTTGTAGTCCCAAAATTAACACACCTCTCGCAAAGCACATGTCACTGTGGAAACCACAACGAGGAGGATCACAATGTCTTCATTCATTTTTTGGGTCACCGGTTCATTAATCACCTTTTTTTTGTAACAAGAACAAACTAACTAACGTTTTTATACACAAGCTAAAGTCCATTTAAACTGGCGCCTGTGCCATCCTACTCGCTGTAAAGACTCCTCAATTGAGAAGCGTGGCAGGGAGACAGGTTGGTGGAGGGAGAAGAGCGGCAGTGAGACAGGTTGGTGGAGGGAGAAGAGCGGCAGGGAGACAGGTTGGTGGAGGGAGAAGAGCGGCAGGGAGACAGGTTAGTGGAGGGAGAAGAGCAGCAGTGAGACAGGTTGGTGGAGGGAGAAGAGCGGCAGGGAGACAGGTTGGTGGAGAGAGAAGAGCGGCAGGGAGACAGGTTGGTGGAGGGAGAAGAGCGGCAGGGAGACAGGTTAGTGGAGGGAGAAGAGCGGCAGGGAGACAAGTTGGTGGAGGGAGAAGAGCGGCAGGGAGACAGGTTGGTGGAGAGAGAAGAGCGGCAGGGAGACAGATTGGCGGAGGGAGAAGAGTGGCAGGGAGACAGGTTGGTGGAGGGAGAAGAGCGGCAGGGAGACAGGTTAGTGGAGGGAGAAGAGCGGCAGGGAGACAGGTTAGTGGAGGGAGAAGAGCGGCAGGGAGACAGGTTAGTGGAGGGAGAAGAGCAGCAGTGAGACAGGTTGGTGGAGGGAGAAGAGCGGCAGGGAGACAGGTTGGTGGAGAGAGAAGAGCGGCAGGGAGACAGATTGGCGGAGGGAGAAGAGTGGCAGTGAGACAGGTTAGTGGAGAGAGAAGTGCGGCAGGGAGACAGGTTAGTGGAGGGAGAAGAGCGGCAGGGAGACAGGTTGGTGGAGGGAGAAGAGCGGCAGGGAGACAGGTTGGTGGAGGGAGAAGAGTGGCAGGGAGACAGGTTGGTGGAGAGAGAAGTGCGGCAGGGAGACAGGTTGGTGGGGGGAGAAGAGCGGCAGGGAGACAGGTTGGTGGAGGGAGAAGAGTGGCAGGGAGACAGGTTGGTGGAGAGAGAAGTGCGGCAGGGAGACAGGTTGGTGGAGGGAGAAGAGTGGCAGGGAGACAGGTTGGTGGAGAGAGAAGTGCGGCAGGGAGGTTAGTGGAAGGAGAAGAGAGTGTGGTCACGTGGTGGAGGACCCTGGGAGATGTGTTGTCGGGAGTCAGTAGCTACTGACATGATGGTTTAGACAAAGACAGGACCATCGCCCTGGAGACCAGTGTTCATGTCTTATAAGCAACTAAAATTGACATTTTTGTCTCACCTAACACTAGCTAGTCACATAAACCTGAACCTCCTTTGAAGTGTACTTTGAAAAGACACTATACATGTAAGTAGCATCAATTCACATGGCGTCACTGCGTCACAGTTTGAAATGAGGAGCTCTGACCAAGCTGCATCATTTGATGCATTGGAGTGAAAATGTCCATGACCTACTTGGATGTTTGGGCTCTATGGCGACCCTTACAATGGGCGTGGCCTCAAAGTTGAGTGGGATGAAAGGCGGGCAGGCGGGAGAGGTTGACAGGGTGGCCGACTTCAAGACAGACTCCTCCAGACCTCTGATACCTGATGCAGAGTAGAAGAACATTAACAGACAGCGATGGCAAGGCTACTGGCATGTATCTCCTTTATAACAACATTAAAGTTTAAATATTTTGTGTTCCCATCCCAAGATTCAGAGCCAGATTGAATGGGTATATCCTGGTCCCATGCTACCTATGATATCCTTCAACCAAGGTTCATGACAATTGGCCAAGTCACGTTTGCTTCTTCTTCCGTTCTCTCCCTTTCAAATGTATTTTGTAGACCATTCTCAAATTATTCCTGTCGATGTGTAGTCATCCCAGCCCTAATCAGTGTGCTCACCTGATTCTTAAGTGTCTAACCTGGTGAGATGGCCAAATGTGTCCTGTAATGCAACATGCAGAAAGAAGAAAGAGGTGCGTTTACCTAGAACATTTCCTGCAGGAACCTCCTCCATCTCCTCCAGCTCTCTGCCCATCAGCAGGTAGAGGTTTTCCATGGAACAACAGGACAGATGTGGGACCTCAGGAAACTGGTCTGAAGACCTGCAACCCTCCGGCAGCTGGCAGAAAGGACAGAAGGAATGAGCATCATTAAGGCCATGATTTGTCGAATAAGTGTAGGTTTATATAAAAAAGCAGCATATTATCAAATTTGAGAGACTGGACGCAGCACACAGGGCTGAACTCTGGTAGCCATGCGCCTGATGTCCACTCTGGTTCAGACTCGCCGCAGGTTTGGCTTCCACAGGCGCCCTTGTCGGTGGCATGTGGGAGAACCCTCCTTACTATCCCAGTGGAGCTGTGGGAGCTTTCCAGTTCGGCTGCTCTACAGGTGCTGGAGGGGAGTTCTCAGCTCTTTGCAGAGACATAACATACCATAATAAAAAGTTGGTTGATAGTTGTTGATTGATTGGTTTACCATGCTCAGGCCCATTGCCGGGTCATACTTTGGTCCTAGTACAAAGACTTTCTGTCCTCTCTTGACCACGCCACTGTAGACCCGAGCAAATGCTATGAAAGTCTGCTGCTGCTCTTCCTCCTCCGACTTTGAGGCTTTCAGTGTTGGACTCTCCATTTGAGCTGACAGGGAAAAAACAGATACAAAAGAGCTGTCTTTTGTCCAGAAACAAGAATGAATGAATCATGGAATGCAGGGTCAAGCTAACCTGTGTCACATTCTAAAGGTTGGCCTTCCTTTATGACTTTTTTGTGGCTCTCTGCTGTCGTCTGACCAGCTGCCATCCTGTCAGCATTTCTTTGTCTAGCCAGCTCCCTCCGCTGGGCGATCTCCTCCTGGGTCAATGGCCTATACCCACACACACCCACCCACACCCACACAGGAAGATATGAAATGTGAAAAAGGTTATTATCACTTGACTGTCTGGGAAAACTAGGTTTAGACAGAATTACATAACATAAGGTTAGGTTTAGCTATATTGGTCCATAATGAACATGAACATCATGCTGGATTGAAGAAGACTTGAAACTAGAGATTGAGACCATAAAGTCATGTTTACAATATTTTCTGATTAATACATCAAGAGAGAAGTAGGGTCATTTTCTCATAGACTTCTTTACAATGAGAGAAGAGTCGCCCCCTGATGGAGCATAGAGAGAATGCAGCAGGGACTAAATGGACCTGCTATTAGAATCTTTACCACAAAAGTTGATGTCAATATGACAACAATGTTCTTTCACTACAAACAGCACTCTGTGTGCACAACATGAATTCAGAAGTCAGTGTGAAGTTGCAAAGACGAGCACAAAACCAAACAGACGCCCTTCACTCTGGTCATTTGACACCAATTCTCATACAGACAAAAAAGATACAGTGGTTATTAAGAAGTGAGGCAGTGGTGCATCCCCACCCGCTAACAGGCATCCAGTTAGTGAGTATGGAAAAACCTGGGTGTTGAGGTGTCATGTGGTTGAAAGGCTTGAAATAATGTTGTGTGTGTATCACAGTGCAGCTTCCCTCAATAGCAGAAATCATTTTGAGTGTTGCTGCTATAAGTGGTATTTACAAGCTTGTTCCAGAGAAGTCTAATTTAGATTCACTGTGAGCCAGCTCTTCTCCTTCCTTTCCATACTAAACAGAAGAACAGGACTGCAGCACCATCTGCTAACTAAATGGGTACCTCTGTCTGTTCTGAGGCAGGGCCTTGGTGTCCACAGCAAACATCTTGGACACAAAGATGATAAGAGGATCACTGTCCCCGCTTGAACACTGGCAGAACACTGGGAAGACACCAAGAGCAGGAACAAGAGTCAAACACACACCTGAAATCAAATCAAACTGCGAGCGACAATAAACATATTGAAAGTGGACAGAATTAAATGATTTACATGTATTATTATTTGTGAGTAAGTTGTATGACTGCATCTGCTGCCTAATGAATGTAGTCAGTGTTTCTCTAATTGAATCATTTTTATTACTCAATTTATTTGTTTCATGTGGATATTTATACTATATTATTTGCACATAATTGATGGCCAATATATTCTATCCTGATAGGTCATTTTATATCTTGATAACGATATACAGTATATCACAATATAACATATTTGCCTGTGATTCAATGAATACATAGTTTATATAAAATAACTACATGGTAAAGCCTACTGTTCTTTACTCCTGCCTGAATAAAACATGACTAAAGAAAAGGACTGAGCATCTTATTATTAAAAACATGTTCCAAATGAACATAAACCATTTGAATTATAATTGAAATCATAGAGAATATTTCCAGCTATATTTTCAACATAGCAGGATGATCAGAACAATGGCCATTTATATGTCAGGGCCAGTCAGTGTGAGTGAGTGAGTGAGTGAGTGAGTGAGTGAGTGAGTGAGTGAGTACCTTTCTTCAGCTCTTGTGTCTGTTCAGGTAATGAGTCAAATCGTCTCGCTCCAACACTCATTAGTTTCTCCACCCTCTCTGCCGACATTTCTAAAGGACTGGGTAGTTTCTCACACACCATCGCTGCAGTCTGAATTAAAGAACAACGCTCAAATGCACAGACCTTCAAAACAAGCAGCTAAAAGAACACAAAGTGTTAACATAGGTGATAAAGAAACCAGAAAAGGATACAAAGGACAGCCCGGGACAGAGGCAACCACTGGGTGCAGATGGCAGACAGGAGGACTTTGGGGTCCGAGTGACGAGAGTCTCTGGTCATCAACTTCACCCCAAGAGACGTCACCACCTTGTCCACCTTCTCCTTGTCTCTACTCACACGAACAGGACAGACAGTTTTCACATCACACTCGGACCTGAACCTTACATCAATATACTGTAGATATAGCTATATATATTTAAATTTTGAATCCATGAATGGGTTGATGATTTTGGTTTCCATTGATCGTTGTTTTGTCCTCAACAAATTACACAAGATACATCAGGAAAGTTTTCAACCTAAATAATTATTCAGTAAGGGTCTGAACACACATGTCAATGTGATATATCAGTTATCAGATATACCAGGGAATTGAATTTAAACTATTTTAGCATACAGCTTTATATACACAGCTCGGGATTAATTAAGAGACCACTGCAAAATTATAACTTTCTTACTATTTATAGGTATGTGTTCAAGTAAAATTAACATTTTTGCTTTATTCTATAAACTACTGACAATTCTTCCAAAATCCAATAAAAGTATGACATTAACAGCAAGTTCATAATTATTTTTAAACAACACAATAGTCAGAAATCAATATTTGGTGGAATAACTCTGATTTTTAATCACAGCATTCATGCATCTTGGCATCTCTCCACCAGTCCACCAGACATCAACTTCAAGGATAAAATGTTCATTAGCTTCCTACTGTATCCCAACCACTGCCAGATACCATTGTAACGTGATAAGCTGGCTGATTGGTGTATCGTTATGACTAAACATCACATTACAACAGAGAAATCATAAAATGAAGAAACCTATCTATGTGTTTGAGGGTTGTATGTTTCACCTACCTCCTAATGACGACAGCATCATATAGACTCCAGATGTTATCCAGCACAAGCTGCACAAACAGCTGCTTCTTTCCTTTGGCCTGCAGCAAACAGGGCGACAAAGACACGACAAGAGTTTGACTGAGCATTGTTTGGTACCTTTTGCTGATGTTGTGGTTTTTCACAAAATGTAACTACAGTGGAACAATGTTTTCTGTTAAAACTTTAAACATACATGTCCATATCGTGTTTTTCTCTGGAAGTGCATCATTAAAAATGTAAAGAATAGCTCTTTCTGTCAACATCAAATACAAGGAAATAATCAATGTTGGCAACTTCTGGTAAAAACCTTAATTGGATGACGGTCATTGCTCTACATGAATGCACCTGATCAGTGTCTAGATAAAACTTACGTTACATTGTCCTACAGGCTGCTTTTTATTTCACTACTGTACCCTGTATGCTGATGATGATCTGCTCTTACATACAAACACTTCCCGGGATTGGTTCAGTCTGTGTATACACGAGTAAAAGCCCAAATCAATATTCTACAGATGTTTACGAAATTACTCTTGATTAATCAAAGCCATTATTAACCATTATCAGTCAGCCCAATGATGAATATGCATTAACATCTAGCTTTATTAAAGAGAAAGAGACTATGCTCAATCAGCTTGGGAACAGAACAGCATGTGCATGAATTAGAGGAAACATTTCTCAAAATACCCAACGAATCGAGGGAGGGTTTCTCTTTTGTGGGATTATTATAATATTTATGACCCGGGATTGTTTAAATATAGTACCATAACAGATGTCAGCAAGGGCAGAATCAGTGAGAGGAAGTTGAGCCTGTTATGGTAGTTACAGTTGTAGTATTTGGTCAACCTCTGATTGTTTTTGTTGTTGTTGTTGTTGTTGTTTTTTATAATCTATGCATATCAGATTCACAGGGTCAGAGTAAAGAACATGTTAAAGAACTACCGGATAGTCACATTACCTGAGCTCCTTTCATGATCTTCTTTGCTTTGATGTTGAGGTAGAAATCTCCCCACAGGGTTTTGAGCAGCACCTCTCTCCTGATCCCCATCTTCTGGCTGTAGATGTGGGCAAACTGCTGGATGCTAAAGGACCCAAGATCAACTGTTAGTCTTCCATTACCATTTATTCTGCATGTTTACTGACGCAGAAAGACCTTTTTACAAACAGCTGCATAGTGGATCTCTTGCAACAGGATCAGGGTAAACGTGATGGTTGTCTGGGTCTCAGCTTCCTCTGGTAAACATGCATCTTAGATTCTGATGTGGACAAGACTTTACGATACAGCACTATTCATTAAGATCAATCTAAACAGATTTCTGTCATTCAAACAACTCGGAATTGTAGTTGAAATGTCAGGTATTATGGCCCACTTATTCAAAAATCAAGACTTCCAGAGACCCGCAGATGCTTTTCTGTAAGAAAAAGACAGCATGTGGACACAGGTCCTATGAGGGATGTAGCCTCACCTGAAGCCCCACCCATCTATGGCACTGGCAAACACCACATTTCCCTGATCAGGAGAAAAGTAGAGCTGGGAGTCGTCAGCCTCCTCTAGTCCAGCACTCCAGTCGTAAACCTGATCTCCACTCAACGTCCGGCTTTCCTTCTCATCCTTCTCTTTCTCCGCTCGCTCCTCCAGCACTTTGGATGTGAACAAAGTCCCCGTTACTGCATTCACCTACAGAGAGGACCACAGAGGGTGCAGCGCAAAAAAATTACCTGCGGACCACTATCTGGTGGTCTGAAGGACACTGTATGTAGGGCCCTTTTAAATATGTTTTATTTTTTTCCAGATTCTGTATTATTTTTTTCCCAAATTCCGTGTTTTACAATTTAAGTGCATTTTTTTTCTCCATAAAATGTTGTCTAATCATGTAGTTGATGAATCAAAATAAAGAAATTTAATGAGGAAACATTCCAGTGGTTCTAATAATAAGTAATTCTAATTCAGTCACTCAGAGACTATGCAAATGTGCATACATATGTAAGTGTATGTGCAATCATTTATGGAGGAGTCACAATATACCACCCACTTTTTCAAACACCCTCTACCCCCACCCCAACTTTTACCTACTAGAGTCAGCACATCTGTCGATCCACTCACCGCTATTTAAGTTTCACTTTCAGTTGTGAATCCATTCATTTCTGAACGTTTCTGATGTGAGATTCTGTTTAAAAAGGTTTTTGGAAAAGAAAAGGTTTCTGTGTCGCAAGCTCCTCACCTGCTCCAGAATCTTCTGCAGGTGAGCGTAAGCTTCCTGAGAGGTGAGTTTTAGCTCCATGATGAGTCGGTCGATTTTATTGATGACCAGAACTGGCCTGATGTTCTCCAGCCACGCCTGACGCAGAACAGCCTGAGTCTACATACAATACACACACACACACAATAATAATAATACAATTATAATAATTAATAAAAAAAATCAAGTCTTTATGCTTAGCAAAGCTAACTGGCGCCAGCTTCATATAACTGTGCACACAGATAAAACAGGGCTTGAGCCCCTTTCCTGCATGAGATTTTCTTTGGATTTTTTTTATAAATTGATAAATTCCTGTTTGTGCACAGCCTCCCTTGTCCCCTTAAATATAGATTAAATCACAATATGTGGATGTAACGTTACTCACACTAACAACAGGTCTCTCTGTGTGTTGGGTACCAGGATGTAACGTTACTCATACGTACCTAGCTAAGTTAACTAGCTAGCTAGCAAGACGAGCTAACGGCTGTGTTGGTGACATACACTGTGTAAGACCAGAGATGTAGTTCACTGAGCGGCTTCGCACTAAACTAAATGATACGACAAACCTACAACACACACTTTCTTGATAAACATATGTGTAATTCATGGTACAGTTCAATCAGAATAAAAAAGTAATTTTTCCCATGCTGTCGACTACCATACATATTTATTCAGAAATAAGGTCCCATGGGGGACACAGGAGGGTGGGACATAGTTTCTAGAAACATACAAGTCTGAGGCACCTGTGATATTTACCTGTGGACAGACTCCCTCCACAGCATCTACTACTACGATGGCCCCGTCACACAATCTGACAGCAGTGGACACTTCTGAGGAGAAGTCTACGTGACCAGGTGAGTCGATCAGGTTCACTAAGTAGTCCTGATCTCCTGAGGACACACAAGGCACACAAACACTTTTCAGAATCTTAGACAGCAGTCCATCTATCAGGTTTTGATTTAGAGTCATGTTAGTAACACTGGAGCTTATGAGCCAACTAACAATCATTTTCATGAATCAGTATGCATTTTTCTGTTCAATTTTTAACGCTACATAAATCTAAACGTTAAGTAGTAGACTCATATTAAAGCAATACGACTCAATACTACAGATTAAATATATACTGTACTTCACTGCTCAAAAAATTCAATGAACCCTTAAATTGCACATCAAGTCTTGTGAACATGTGAACATTTCTGTGGTTTAAGAACAGACTTAGACTGTTCTTAGGAACATTCTTTAAAAAAATCAACAGCAGCAGTTAACAGGAAGAGAAACTTGAATGTCTTACCATTAGTGCAATGCAGAGAGATGGCACTGGACTTCATTGTGATTCCTCTGATCTGTTCATCCTCCCTGCTGTCCAGATATCTCAGCTGGAAAATCAACATACCACAAATAAGCACAATAATGACTAAACAACATGACAGCAGCACATTAAGCCACTTACCTTCCCAGCCAGACGACTTGATATGATACCATTACTTGCCACTAAGCAGTCCGCCAGAGTAGTTTTACCTGCAAGATAAGAACATATAAGATAGTCCTTTATAGGGATCGACCGATTTATCGGCTGACCGATGCTATCGGCCGATTTTTACGTATTTTGAACGTATCGGTATCGGCCGATGCGGACTGCTGTTTTGGCCGACCGTTTTTCCCGGCATTTACAGTCAGGCACAAGCCCGGACATTCCCCTCCCCCGCAGTAGTGAGAGCATGGTCTTCAAAACAAAGGTGAGTTTTAAAATTTCTTTAACTGTTTAGCTGAGCTGAAATGTTGCCTTGTGCTTTGAAAGTGGAAACACTAAATGTCAAAAACATGCTCCGTTTCGCTTTAAACTAGGTAAAACCAGGGCTCAAGTATTTCACTGAGTTCAGAGTGAGATTTTGGCTGAGGCTGTGGCGTCAGCGAGGAGGAGGAGGGGGGGTTTGGCGAGTGATCGGCGAGCAGTTTGGGATCGGGGACGTACTGCAGTCGGGGTGAGAGAGAAATCCGACTGGCACCCGCTGCATTTACACCGTGTCATCATTCATGGCCGTAATAAACACTATTACAGCTTTGTACATGTTGTGGAAGTCCTGGACACACCGGGAAACTCAACGCCGACCTGCCTGAGTTTACCTTTACCGGAACGGGACGTTTCCATTCATTGTCTATGTAAGAAGCCGCCTCCTCCCGCAAGCTCTCGAAAAGCTTTTAAACTGAGCGTTGTCGATCTAAAATAAAAACAGATTCAGCAACTGCATAGCTTATTTCTCGCCTAAAATGTTTTCAGAAACACGTTTCGGGAACTATTGTCGTTAAATAAAATAAGATTGGGAAGGTTGGGCGCATGATGTGGCGTGCGCGTGCCTCATCGAGTGGGACACATGTCTCACAGTTAGAGCTGACTGAAGGAGAGCTTTACCTTTGAGAGAATGTTTTTATACTTTGTTGAATATGTATCCATGTTAACATTGTGCAGTGTAGAACAGAAGCAGTTTGTTGTTTAATGTGCATCTTACATCAAGTTACTTTCCTCTGCTACTTACTGTTCTGAGGTTGCTGGCAGCTTTTTTTTTTGCATTTTCGTTCAGACCTATTAGTGTGTTGTCTCTGCATACTAGGTGTTGCCTCGTAGCCTTAGACATGCTCATTTTATTTTGTGTAGAAAAAAAAACATGGCAGTCTTAAATTACAAATCAAGCATTTTATTTTGATGGCTATTTTTCAGGTTTATTGTTTTTGTAAACTATTAAAATGTGTTTACAAAAGTCATTTAGTGATCTGATTATATCTGTTTCATAATATGTCAGCAAGCAATGCATCAAGACTGTGTTGTAGATGTGGAAGCCTTTCCTCCCTTGCAAAGTTAACCATATCCATCTTTCATATCAGGTGTCTCAAACTGATCCAGTAAAGGGCCGCTGTGGCTGCAGGTTTTCATTCCAACCAAGCAAGAACACACCATAGCGGCCCTTTACTGGATCAGTTTGAGACACCTGTTTCATATGATGCAAACATAATGTGGGTGATATGAATGTAAGATGATTGCACGAGATTGCACAGTGCATTGACACTGACATGTGCTTTTGTTTATTACCAATCCAGTGTGGCAGCATTTCAGCGAGACTACTCCTGCAGCACTGGCTGACACTTTTTCAGCACTTTACTTGTTCTACCTCACTTGTTGTTAATATTTGTTAAATATTGTTCTACTTGTTCTTGTTCTACCTCACCTTTTTTAAGTTCAATAAATCTTCCTTTTTAAATTGAGACTTGTAACATTTGTTATCAGTGTAATTTTTAACATGTAAATTGAGGGAACAAAAGTAATATCGGCTCCAAATATCGGCTCAAGAAAATCGGCAGACCGTATCGGTCATCGGCCAAGGCTGATGATCAGAAAATCGGTACCGGCATCGGCCCTAAAAAATCCATATCGGTCGATCCCTAGTCCTTTATACGTCCCATGGTGGGGAATAAACGTCTCTGATTGGCTCAGACCCCGGTCTCTTCTTCGCTGAATGTTGGTGGGAAAAAGAAATGAGGCAAAGTGTATAAGCCTTAATATACTATGTGTGAAACTGTAGGTTATCCTGCTCCTCCTTGACGGACAACAATGAACTGTAGATCATTTCTTCGTACAGAAAGGTGATGGGCCCGTAACACCACCTGTACCAGCACAGACACGACATCATCGACAGAGTTAACCGCTTCACCGCCTGTCTCCCCTCGCACCATAAGAAGCCAGTACCATCTCATCTGACTCTGAGTCAGTGTAGGGAACCGGGCGGTCCGGGCGGTCCGGTCGGTCGTAGTTTTAAGAACCGGTCGTTTGATTCGGTCTCCAGTTCACCATGGGCGGGCCGACATATACATTCAGTGCAAACAGGGAAAGCTGCTTTTACTGTCGGAGCATCTTTGTTCAAAATCGTAAGGTTCAAAAAAGCACCAGAAGCTGTGACAGGTGCATGGTGGGCAGCATTTTTATCATAAAAGGAAGTTCTGCTCCAGTTCCACTCACACCACGAGTCTGAAGCATGCCCAAGTCCTACCCAGAATCCAGCTTGCACAGTCAGAATGCAATCTTTGAGTTGGACACTGAGCCATAATGTGCTTGTGCTCATGCATGAGTAACTGTACCGTGCCAAAGTACACACATTCCAACCATGAACTGTGTATAGGTTCGGTACGGAGCACTCACACTAGTTAAATATACTGGACTATGGCGGTCGAACATGCTTGGGCATGGTACAGAGGGCCTACTGTAATCCTGTTAGATGTGATGTGTGAGCCATCTTTAGCTTGCGACTATGCTCGGATTTATTTTTGTTGTTGTAAATATCTGTGGAAATGTGTGTTGTCATTGTATTCCATCCTTTTATTGTCTGCCTCGTTAAGAACGTTTTAATTGCTCATTTTGATAAGTGCTATGCTGAATAACCTTTATTTTTATTGTTCCTGTTGTTATTATTATCATCAACAGCCACACAAGATATGATTAATATCTGTCAACACATAATATATCAGCCTGTGGACTTACCATGGTCAACATGAGCCAGAATGCACAGGTTTCTGATGTTGGCAGGGTTTTTCTGCAGTGCAATAATCTTCTCCAGGCTGGTGTGTCCCATGGCCAACACCTACACAATACAACACGTACAGTTAGTATAGCCTGCTTTTAACTTATAGTTTGCTACTGATGCTAATATAGCTATAATTCATTGATACGGTGATAGTACAGTAAGTGTCTCCGTTACAAGCAAGTTACAAGAGACTTTCATTGCGACAGTTACTGACAACAGTGTATACACAATAGGTAGCTGTCATCGTGAATACATCTTTAAGTAGTTTTAGTCGCCAGTAAACAAGGTCGCTTGATAAACAGAAGCACATTCGCTAACTAACACGGTTACTGGACAGCTGGTTAGCTAGCTAGCTAGCGAGGTGTAGCTGGAGTATCCATTTAGACAGTGTTGTTCCGATGTTAACCCTTAGTACCATGAACACAGTGGGTGAAACCAGACTGGAGACTCAGTAACGTCCCCCACAGCGACTTTGATAACTGTGAGAAACGCAGAGGCTCATAAAGAGAAGAATCCGAGCCAACCTGTCATCTGAAGTATCCACACTATAGGATTATCACGAGCTGCGCGGCTGTGTCGCGTTCAACACAGCACATGTGAGCATTCTCAACTCGCTGTTTTCCCGGAAGTCGTCAGGGCACATTAAAAAGCCCATTGGCTAACACAGGTGCTGCATTCAGGCTACAATAGTAAAAACCGCACAGCTTCATCCGACGATAATTGTTTTCCTCGTACCGATGTATAATTAGATACAACAATGTAATTCTGATGATAAGATTGGGATATCATTTAAATCAGCTTTCAAGCTGTAAAAACAGTGGATTATACAGCAATAATCCACATATTGATTACAGCTGCAAATAAACTGTAATAATAGCATTATCATCTGTCATCTATCACTGTCAATAGAACAAAACCTACACACTGCAGATATTTAAAGAAACACACAAACACACATATATATACATAGATAGATAGATAGATAGATAGATAGATAGATAGATAGATAGATAGATAGATAGATAGATAGATAGATAGATAGATAGATAGATAGATAGATACTGTATATTCACACTTGTCAGTGTACGAATAGCCTTCTTGGCCAAATAAAATTGATTCTGATTATCCTCTTTATGTTGGTGACAGTGAATCTAGCATCTCCACAATGGTGAGATCAGCTGCTCTATGGCTGCTGGTTTACCAGATAAAAGAACATATTTGAAAAGATTCTTTTATAATAAGATTTTTATAAATTATTTGTGAGTTGTCGGGTTTAGATGCTGTTGTCTTGTTCTTTTGTTCATGTTCTTTTTTCATCTCTACATGATTCTTTATCTTTTTTAAATATCTCTACCTTGAGATGATAGTTCATGTCAGTGTTTTATCTGATGGATGGAAAAATCTCTATAAATAATTTATAATTAAAAATGTGTGTGATGTATTTGTCTGATACCACGTTAAAGTGGTGTGCATTCGACAGGTGTATTCTCTCCACGATTCTCTCCATATGATTTCAGTATACTGTAGTGAGCAGGTTTTGAGACAGTAATCAACAACAATATTTTACTGTACTGTATGTAATGTTTCTAATAACACTGAAGAAACATTAACAAGGTTATTTATTAGTGACTGCAGCCTGCGTGTTGTCTTTTTTTATCAAAACATTATTATACCTTCAAGCATACGGAAAAATATAAACATAGTTGGCAATGTACAATGATACATATTTCCATCAGTATATAGACAAGCCCTGCACAGCAGTCACAAGTTAACAGAAGGGGGGGAAATAAGAATATAAATTAATTGCAGACAAAACATAAGAGGGGAGATCTTGTGGTTCTCCACTAAGTTATTAAGTTCTCCATCAATTTTAGTGTTGAAAAATAGAGACAAAGCTCTTAGTGGAAACTGTAGCAATTCGGCTGTGTTTTTAGAAATATTTTGTTAAGCAAGAAGAATTTACCAAGAACAATGAAAGTTTTTCTTTAGTCAAAACAGAAAAATTGTAAACTTGGATGTGGATCTTTTGGACAGACTATGGCCATGGTTGGAGAAAGCACATTGCATGCTGTGAAGTGGTATGCTAACTGTACAGTCTTCTCAGTAACTACATAGGAGCACACAGGTAGAGGTTAATAGGTGGGATGGAAAGCATAAGGAAATCATCAAAGTCCCCTGCCCTGCTGTCGTGAGAGAGTCATATACTCTATGTTTTTCTGAATCATATATATTTTCCTGTCAAAAGTACATGACATGTTGGAAAGATTCACACACAGACAAACAAGTGCAGGTACCCCCATGTGGCAAAGGTTGCACAATTTTTTCACTGTTGCAAGTGAGAGTATTTTCTCCACTGCAAACCGCTCTCGCCTTGCTGCAGAGAAGGTGGACAAGTTTACCTTTTTACAGAAGAACTCATAATGCAGGAATAGACAGCTGATACGTCACTGACATGGCACTATACTCACAAATCCCCGGCAGAGTGCCGCTACGTTGGAGTTTACCCTGGTGGACGCCTTTGGGTTAAAGGGGTGAAAACTCTGACTGTTGTTTGTGCATATGCACCAAACATCAGTTCGGCATATTTGGCCTTCTTGGAGACCCTGAATGAAGTCCTGCATGGAGCTTCAGTAGGGGACTCCATAGTTCTGCTGGGTGACTCAGATGGTGTGTTGTCCAAAAAGCAGGCGGACTGTCAGTTGAACTGGTTTCAGGATCTGAAGGGTGAGATGATGTTATCTGTAGATAGTGTCTCTGATTCTAAATACAACACAATGTGTATAATAGGCCAAACCAATCAGGTGGCAAAGTCACCATAATGCCCCAGTTGCCTTGTCTGTCTGTTTGTTTAGTGGGCGAACCTGCTTTCGTGCTTTATCATTAACACAGTACAAACAAGGCCATTAGATCCCTGTGGGCAGGCAGAAAAAATGCTGGTGTATGTGTGTTGTGTCAATCCGCTAGCTGTCCCTTACTTCCTGAAGCGGAGGAATAAAACCTCCAGGTAAGTGTGACTGGGCTGGGTGTAACCCTTAAGAATGTCAAACAGAGAGAGAGGCTGGGTGAATAGAGGATTGTACCATCTGTGTTCATGAGACACGTCAAATGATCAGCTCTTTAGCCGAAGGTAAGACTGTCACCTTGACTGCCGATTCCACTACTTGTTTTAACTTCAACCTTTTTATGTGTAAAAGAGTGTTTTGGACCAGCAGCTCAACTTTAAGAGCTGATTCACCAGGTTTTATTCTTTACTGGTACTTTACTTGGGCCATTTGTCCAGCCATTTCAGAGGATCGAACTGAACTTCTACTCACTGTTAATGTTTTGAGATGTCAGCTGGAGAGTTGTATGGAAACGGAAGCTGAACATGTTTTGTGATGCACATCACATCAACCCTCATCAGGATGATACTTCAAACATGTTAGGCTGACATGATAAGGACACTGAAACAGGCTCTGACAAGTTCAGTATCCAAACTGGAACTAAACATCTATCTATAATGATCTATCTATAATTTAATATTGTCTCTGTTTTTAGTTGTGGAGGTGAGCAGCAGCTACGTAACATGACTCTGCTCATGTTTATCATAAAAACAAAACAGAACCACGGGTTCACAAAAACCTCCGCCCACCTGGACAATACATGTCATCATCAAATCCTCATCTTGACTCTCTGACACAGACTAGGATGTCCTTTTTTTCATAATTAGAATTGTAGGTTTTGCAGTGTGGGTTAGGAAAATCCCCAAATGGTTTCTATGGTTTACTCGAATCACATAAGAGATGCAACTTATTGACTCACATCTCACATCAGACTCACTAAGGGACTAACATCTGTCGTAAAGCTAACTAAAAAGCCATCCTTGTAACATATACAAGGTTAAGCAATTTTATTTGTATAGCACCTTGTATAGCAACAGGGCAATTTCAAAGTGCTCTACATAAAACATTAAAAGCATTGGAGAAAAACATTAAAACAAGCCAATAAAATAAAATAAATGTTTTAAATAAATAAAAAACAAGCATCTCAAGGAATAGAAATTGCCGTGCAGTATATGAAGCTCAGTATAGTTTATTGAAAGGCAGCGGCAAACAGAAAACTCTTCAGTCTTGATTTAAAAGAACTGAGATTTGCAGCAGACCTGCAGCTTTCTGGAAGCTTGTTCCAGATATGTGGTGTGTAAAATCTAAAAACTCTGTCTCCATGTTTGGTTCACATAATGTCATGACTTCGTACGAATCAGAATTTTAAGATGTTAGTTTCATTTTATTGAGCCCAGGGAGCTTAGCTACTGTAGCAGATTATTGTAGTCAGCAGTTAATAATGGAAGCTTTAATCAGGCTTTCATTGTCAGTTTGTTGCTAGGTATATCTCTATCCCTATCTTTGAAATCTGTTGGAGTAGGCGTGGAAGTAATCTTGAGAATAAGGGAGGGACTGGGTCAATATTTGTTTTGGAAATAGACCATTATGTACAATATACAGTAACTGCAGCATCTCTGACTGCAGTATGCTTGTTGCTTGACTCACTTCACTGAAAAGATCTGTCATTAAAAAACAAATAATGTATAGTGAATGTCTGCCTTGTAGTGAATTACAAGGCAACAAAATTATGTTATGTACAGCTACACTTCTGTCATTTTATGTGTTTTTCTGGACCAGATGATCTCAGTTGAAACATGTACTTAATGAACAAAACAAAACTCGCCACAGAACGATATATTTAGGTTTAGGCAACAAAAGTACTGGCTTAGGTTTAATAAAAAATGGAGGTTTGGAGGGGGCTGCACGGTGGTGTAGTGGTTAGCACTCTAAAAGCAATAGGGGCCGAGTTAGAGTTTGGGTTCCTTCTGTGTGGAGTTTGCATGTACAGATGATGACTCTAAATATTCCGTAGCCCTGTGATAGTCCGTTGACTTGTTGTGAAGGTGTGAAGTCATAAAGAGCATGCAAACAGTCCTGCTGTGTTAGACATACGCAGATAGTGGTGTACATTTATTATAATTCATCATCACATATCCCCATTCTTCTTCTTCTTCTTCTTCTTCTTCTTCTTCTTCTTCTTCTTCTTCTTCTTCTTCTTTCTTCTTCTTCTTCTTCATTATTATTATTATTAGTGCTGCATGTATACTTGTGGTAACAGAATGAGCCTGTATAATATGCTTCCTGTATTTATGTGACCAGGTGGAGGGATGTTGAATGAGTCTGTATTGTATGCTTCCTGTATTTGTGTGACCAGGTGGAGGCATGTTGGACTCGCTGTATGAGTGGTTCTGGTGGGATAGGATCTGGCTGCCTGTGAACTTAACATGGGCTGACCTGGAGGACAGGAACAGCCGAGTCTATGCCAAAGCCTCCCATCTCTACGTCACTGTCCCCTACACTTTCGCCTTCCTAATCATCAGATTCTTGTTTGAAAGGTGAGATACCATACTCACCAACATTGCACACTCAACACTTAATTCTACGTCACTAGCTATGGATGTCGCATCGTCTCAAGATTGTGTTTAAAAATTCATGAAAAATTATCTTTAGATTGACATTGTTTTAGTGCTGAGAGACACAAAAAATGACGGACCAACTAACCCGGATCAAGCCGATGTCTGTAGGCTTTAGGACATCAGCAGATAAATCGCTCCTGAGGTGTCTTTGGTGTAGAGGGAATAGAGCTGTTGGGAGAGCACATCTTTGGGGGGCTCCAGTGCTGAGGATCTGGGCAGACATGGTTTTCCTTAGCTCCCTCACCTGTTGCTTCCAGTCAGTCAGTAGGATCACAGGTGAAGGTTGGGACAGTGAGCTGGGTGAGTTTGGAGTGGAGGACGTCTGGGATGATAGTGTTGACATTGACAAACCAGGTCCTTGTAAATGTCCCTTCAGAGTCAGGGTGCTGCAGCATGTACTTCAAACCAATGTTGACTGCCTCATCCACTGACCTGTTTGTCTGGTAGGAAAACAGTAGGGGGTCCAGCAGGGATCCTGTGACATCTTGAAATCATTTGGCACCCCACCAAACTAGAACTGGCAAGACAGTCTTAAAACATATAAGAAGACTCTCTGTAATGCCAGAGCAGCCTACTACTCATCTTTAACAGAGGAAAATGAAGTAGTACTGTAGCCAGGTTGACAAAGAGTCACGGCTCTACTGAGCCGTGAATTCCGATAGATCTTAGTAGTAATGACTTTATGAACTTCTTTAATTATACAATTTTAACTATCAGAGACAACTGATACTACCTTAACCTCAAACTCACTGAACTTAGATACTGTTTCTCTGCTCGGACCAATAATTTTTGAACGTATATATGCTTCCTTTAGGCAATATCGTTAGAAGAGACTCTATAAATGTCCATTGTTATGCAGATGATACTGAATTATATCTACCAATCAAACCTGAAGAAACTAATCAGCTAAACTCCAGGCATATATTGATGGTTTAAAAACCTACAATTTCCTGATGTTAAACTCAGATAAGACCTGTATTAAGGGTTATCAACCTAACAGCAGCATAAATTACATTAAGATTACCACAATAATACTCAATCAGTGTAATCATTAAACAGTATATTCTCTTGTCATATCTTCATATTGTATATTTGCTGATTAGTCATGTGAAATATCAGCTTCTTCAGTCGTATGTTACAGCATGTCTTGACCTTATGTGCTCAGACTGTCTGTATCACCCTGCATTACTTTGCTACCAGTACTTCTATGATGCTGTGGTGATTATAAGACATGCAAGGAAAACTTCTTACTGCTTTCAATCATGTTTTTATATTCATGCTATTTTTATTTGCTCCAAGTCTGTTTCACACCGCTGGGGTTGCAGCTGGAAGAAATCTAAAACATTTTTTATATAATATACACATGTATGTATGTATATTGTGTTCTAGATGTGCAGTAATCTTAAATTGAGTCTATTTATTATCACCAGCAGAAGTAATAAAAGGTGTATGTTGAACTTGCTTCATAGTCAAGGACTCAGGATAAACTCTACTTAGTCTGTCATGTTGTATATAAATGTCTTCTAGGTGGATAGCAACACCATTGGCAGCCTTGGCTGGGATCACACAGAGACTCCACCTGAAAGCAGAGGACAACCCCATCCTCGAGCTCTACTACATGACTCAGAGTAGAAAACCTGCTCAGGTAAATAAAACACATGCAAATCAGGAAAACATCTCCATCAATTTGACAACACAGTAAAAAAAAACTGGATGTGCAGCATTTATAAAAAAAAAAAAAAGAAAAAAAGGAGAAAATACAAGCACATACAGAAACATGTTGAAACTCATGGAAACTGTTTACTTTGAAATAACTCCTACCTGTTCTTTAATTACACAAAGGGTCAGTATACATTTTAGGTGAGCTAGCTTTGGTCATCTTTTTTGTCACATTTCTCTCATATTTGTTGGAATTAACATTACATCCAGAGCAATTCATATATCAGATGCTCTGACGTCAAAATAAAATCATCTGGCATCTGAGAGGAGAAAGCTGCTGCTGCAGGGTACTACACCAGTGCTTCCAGCAGAGAAGAGGCAGGGCCAGGAAGAGAGCCCACTATGGAAGCAGCAGACTTGTGTCTACCACAGCGGTCCTCATCCTGGACATGCAGCTCAAAGTATCCAAATGGCCTGCCTAGCTGCAGTCCCAGCATCTTCAACATGAAGCACCGTGAAGTTGCTGATCTTCCGTGGTCAAGCGAATCCAGAACTGACAAGCAGAGATGAAGGTTTGATGAGAGCAAGAAGCTGATACAGCAGCTGGTACACTGAAGGCTACTGCTAGAACTTCTTCTTTACTTCTTCACTAGTTGACTGCTTGATGCTGAAGAAGAAGTGGGAGCAGAACTGTGAACTGTGGTGGACATTATGTTCTTTCTGTTGGCAGACGGATACACATCTTGTCCATCTGTTGGGACCTCAAGTTCATGGATGCAGATGACATTTTTGAACATTAAGATGGGAAGTCTTCTGTGTGAAAACACTCACACAGGGGGAGACCTCCCCCATTTGCCTGCGGTCCTGATCTCCCTCACTTTTAGTGACACCTGCCATGTGAACTCCACACACACACACACGCACACACACACACACACACACACACACACAGAAACTCTTGTACTGTATTTTGTTATATGCCACGTAGACTTATTGTATGTTTATTTGTTTATTGTTAATAAACCCATTTCGAACATACTGCTGTGTTTATTAATGTTGTAAAAGAATGAATGATATCAACCTCTTATCTGCAAAGAATTGACCATTCCTTTAATTGTTTATAGGCTAATAGTTATTCATTATTGGCATTTGAGTATAAACCCCTTTAAATTGAGACTGTGTCAAGGTTAGGTTATCTATTTGTCATTTCAGGGTGGTGTGCCGTTTTTTTAATTTTTTTTTAATTTTATGAATACTCCTATTAATATCAATAATGGTATTAATATTAGTAATGATCTATTAATAACCGAAACTGCTCCTGCTTGTGCCCCACCAACTTGTTCTGTCTGTTTGTGTCCTTCCAGGCAGACATCGATGGGCTGTCTAAGAAAAGCAGTCTGTCAGTCAGACAAGTTCTTCGCTGGTTCCGAAGAAGACGCAGTCAGGACCATCCAGGATTACTAAAGAAGTTCACGGAGTCCAGGTACCTATGTGTGTGATGATGATGATTATAATAATAATTTAATATCTCCAATAGTGTCTACATGTTTCCCCTCTGCTTCCTGCAGTTGGAGGTTTGTCTTCTACCTGTCGGCGTTCATCGGAGGAATGGTGGCTCTGTACGATGTGAGTCGATTATGTGATCTCACCACAATTAAATTACATTTTAAAGCTGCTTGTAAAGTTGCAAAGCTATACTCCTCTACATGGAAAATAACCTGAACAAATATAATAACATTTTTTCTCTGTTTTTGCAGAAAGAATGGTTTTATGACACTCAGGAAGTGTGGACAGGTTTCCCTAATCAGGTTGGTCAGAATCTCATTAAATATGATTCAAGTTGTAATTGTATTTAATCACAAATGTGTAGATGTGGAATCTTGTTTTTTATGACTAACAGAAAAAACAAGAGACTCAGTCGTCCTTATTGAATAAACAGTTTATATTTAGTACAGCCAGAGAGCATCTAGACGCACTTTAAGTCAGCTCCTGAATTTGAGCTAAAAGGAGGATTTTAACTCTGGTGACAAATATTATCTTTCATTGAACAAGAACAAAAAATTAAACACACAAAATATCTAAAAAAAGCAAGCAACTTTGGTAAACATGGTAAAAGTTAATGTAAGCTGGCCAATGTTGTCAATGGACATCCTTTAAGACCATTTATCATGAGTCTGGCACCACTCACAGATTTTGTTTAATACATTTCCACCACAAAAAAATAGGGCTGTCTCTTAACACTGCTCATGGTCCGTGACAGCATATTCAACAGACTAAACAAAATCTCATCGTGTTACCGTGTACAATCTGGACCAGATCATTATCAGTTTCTCTTGATCCTGACCAGATTATTTATACCAGCGGGTTAGCTGATGACTGTCAGTTAGTGGTGGGTAGAGTAACCAAAAACTGTACTTGACTTGACTCGAGTGGAAGTAAAAAGTAGTAATCCAAATAGTTACTTGAGTAAGGGAGTAAGGAAGCATTTAGTGGGAAAAAAAAACTACTCAAATACAGAGTAACTGCTGAGTAACATTTGATTTACTGTTTCAATCATCAGAGCAGGAATGTAAAATAGACAAAATAGACAAAATATAAACATGCAAAATCAGATATTGCCAAACAATATCCCTGTATCTAAAACAATAATAAATAATTATTAAAACACTTAATAACACAAATTAAGGCAAATTCAGCCTAAAAAAAAAACACTAATAAATCCTACAAACTTGCTCAATTTAGTTTCAAAACATTTTTTTTTATCGTCATACTGTCACTCATTTTCATAACAAGCTTTTGAAACCATAGCCTTTACATGCCCCTGGTAATGCAAGAGATGTTTTGTGCCCTAGGTAATCTGAAAGACTCTGCTGTCTCTCTCTGTGTCTCTGTCTCCAGTCCATGCTGGAGTCTCAGTACTGGTATTACATCCTGGAGATGAGCTTCTATGGCTCTCTCCTTTTGAGTGTTGCCTTCGATGTCAAGAGAAAGGTGAGTATTTAACTTGCATCTCTTTATGTTTGATCTGAAGTCCTGCAATCATAGTAGTGAGCACCCTTTATATCATGTGCTTAACCCTCAACTTTATGCCATTCCTACTCACTGATATCAAAAAGTGTTCTCCAAGAAGACAAAGACACCTGACAGAACACATAGTAAAATGAATGGCTGTAGTGAAAATTAGGTCACAAAAAAGAAAGGCAAACCCTACACACGACTCCACGCTTCTACTTATTAGTTGATTTTTCTTCTGCTTGGATCTTCATCTCAGATGTATTCCAGAAAGGAGGTCCTGTTAAAACTCTGAGTCTGTTAATCCTGAGGAGAAGGATACTCTGGATTTTGCGTTCCCATAAGAGAGTGAACTTAATTTTTTAGGTCAGTTACCATGGTAACTGATTCAATTTAAACTCAACTTTTACATCAATGCAGTCTCAGGTCTCATTGTTCAGGATGAGGATAGGTTCATTGATGACTCCAAAATGCCTGTAGGTGTGAATGTGAGAGTGAATGGTTGTCTGTCTCTACCTGGGATCGGCTCTAGCCCCACCGGGACCCTGAATACAGGATAAAGCGGTAGATGATGGATGGATGAATATCTTAATCTGAGCAAGAGGAAAAAAAACATGAACTGTGTATATAATTCAATTGTCTGTCAAATAGTCTGTGTTTACCCTGCAGTAATTGGCTGGTTTGATTATTTTCCTCCTGTAGGACTTTAAGGAACAAATCATCCACCACTTGGCCACGCTGGTTCTCTTATCTTTTTCCTGGTGTGTCAACTACATCCGAATAGGAACATTGGTCATGATAGTCCATGATGCCTCGGATGTTTTACTTGAGGTCAGTTTAAACAGCACTGACACCCCATGATGCTTGATGACCCCGAAAACAACCTCACTATATCCAGTGTTTCTATTTGTGTTTACTATATATGTTGGGCCTTGACAGGCTCCAATTACAAGTATAGCTCCAGATGCATGTATAACTCCAGGTTAATGTATAGCTCCAGATACATGTAGAGCTCCAGATGTATAGCTCCAGGTGCATGTAAATGCATAGCTCCAGATACATGTATAGCTCCAGGTACATGTATAGCTCTAGGTACATGTATAGGTCCAGGTACATGTATAGCTCTAGGTACATGTATAGGTCCAGGTACATGTATAGCTCTAGATACATTTATAGTTCCAGGTACATGTATAGGTCCAGGTACATGTATAGCTCTAGGTACATGTATAGCTCCAGGTACATGTATAGGTCCAGGTACCTGTATAGCTCTAGGTACATGTATAGCTCCAGGTACATGTATAGCTCCAGATGCATGTTTAGCACTGGGTGCATGTATAGCTCCAGATACAGGAGGACCAGGATAAGGACAGTCTGAGGTCATCTAGTGGACAGGTGGAGAATAGCAGTAAAGCTATAGCAGTTGAATGCATCTCTATGTAACTAAACGGCTGGTTAGACGTACTCATCCACCTTCTTAATGGCCACACATAAAGGATACGTTACTTCCTGTATTGGTACTGAACATAGTTTTTGGCAGAATTGTCCAATATGAAATGAATTCCTTTGGATGCCTGATTTAGATTAAAGCATGACACAGTAGAAAATGTACAGCTAATCAGTTAAAATGTGTTCTTTGTTTTAATTTTTTCAGTCTGCCAAATTATTCAACTATGCCAAATGGGAGAAAACCTGCAAAAGTCTGTTCATTGTATTTGCTATGGTGTTTATGGTGACACGGCTGATCATCTTCCCATTCTGGTAAGTTATTACATGAGACAAAGATAATCTCAATATGTTTGTCTATGCTAAATGACAGTGAGCTTTAAAGTACAATATTTGACTTTCTTTCCATGGATTGTTAAAATGTTGTTATTTCTTTCTATCTGGTAAGTATAACTCAATGAAGACCTTATTAATGTTGTGCACATCACTTCACAGTTAAGATAGAAATGTATTCACCCAGAGGGAAACTGTTAGTACAAAGTGTGAAAGGGAGCAAATATAAACAAAAGGTTAGCAAAAAGGTGCAAAATGAAATATGTTCAAATTTCCTTTGATTCACTATATGATGCAGTAAAAACATGTGCTTAGCTGGACTCGATTGTTTAACTGTTTATACAAACAAAGACATCAATTTGAAGTTTTTAACGGCTTTAGTAAACCCTGAATAAGAAGAAATACATAGTTTGTACGTATGCTTTAGTTCCTGGAGAGACTGGTACCATCTTCATGCTATTGTGGTGCCTATAAATGCCTCCTGCCATCATCATGAATACTCACATGTTCATCATGGTGGCTTTAATGAGAGGTTTCAGCATTACTGTCTCCTTACTGGTAGCATTTACAAATACAGTGTAGTAGAAAATATAATTGTGGTAGTCCAACGAGCAGAAACAATGTGGGTCTAACGTCTGGTCTTACCTTATAAGTTTTAATTATATAATAATAATAATAATAATAATAATAATACATTTTATTTACTGGCGCCTTTCAGTACACTCAAGGACACCTGACACATACAATAATAAAAACAGATGCAAAAGACTGAAAACAGACCAAACATAAAACAAAGCAATGAACAAACACAAATTAACATCAGAACAGGTAAATACTAAAAGATAAATGTGGTCAATGCGGTAATTGACAGGCATGCAGTGCAGTTGTTTGAGGACAGGGCTGTTGCGTTCGAAGAATGGGATTTATGGAGGAGTTTGAGTGGGAGACCGGAGAGGAGAGAGTTGCAATGATTTATACGCGAGGTAATGATTGCATTAACAACAGCAGTTTAGTTAGAAAGGCCACTAAGACTTAGTGTATGTTTATTTATTTATTGTTAATAAACCCCTTTTGAACATACTTCTGTGTATAAGAATGAATGATAACAACCGCTTATCTGCAAAGAATTGACCATTCCTTCAATTGTTTGTACTCCATGCTAATAGGTATTAATTATTGTCAATTGTGTATAAACCCCTTTATATTGAGACTGAGTCAAGGTTCAGTTATCTTTTCCTTGATGTCAGGGTGGTACCCCGTTATTTCGATTATATAAATAATCCTATTAATATCTATAACTGTATCAATAGAGAGGTGATTGTATTTGTTGAAGAAGCACTTAGTGTAAAATAATTGATCAAACATATGACTATAGGTTTGAGCTCACAGTTTACAAGCCTGTTTGTATTGTGCTGTTTCAGGCTGATCCACTGTACATGGGTCTATCCTGTTCAGCAGTACCCCCCCTTCTTTGGCTACTACTTCTTCAACATCATGCTGCTGGTCCTCCTCGGTCTGCACATATTCTGGGCCTATCTCATCCTCTGCATGATCAGGAAGTTCATGTTTGGCACTGTAAGTCCTGTTTTGTATTTGTTTGTTTTTTCAATTTCATAGTCATTGTAATCCAAACAATGATTTTTCAAACCTAATGTTGTTTTGTTGCCTAAACTAAAATATGCATTTTTGGTGTCCAAACCTAACTATAGGGTTTTGCCTAAAGTATCTATGCAGTTTGCCGTGTCTTTGTTTTGTTTTGTTTTAATTTCACCATCATTTTAATCCAAACCATGATGGTTTTAATAAAACGTACTGCCTCTCTCCATTCTTGAGGTTGAGCTGGTAAATTTGCGTTGCCCCACCTGCTATCCTAGTTGATGTTACCCATTTGCCAGGCGACCACAAAGCCATTTTGCAAGTAATTTGGAGCTGGAGCAAGGAAGCAAAACAAGTATTTTGCCTCAGACTAGTTCCTCTGTTGTACTAGTGCTCATGACAGAAATGACGTTCCCTGGTGGGTCAGAATCTCTTTCAGGACCCTGACAAAGGGAGATGCCCTGATACAGCACCTGTCCCATGATCTTTGCAGAGATGGTGCGCAGCGGCACTGCCTCCCCATGGCAGTGCTCGGCAAACTCCACGACAACATCAGTCCGTTAGAAACGGCTCATCCTGATGCTGTTTTTACCTACATGTGGATATTCTCATCTGTGATTAGAACACTCTGTACCATGAATGGACTGAGAAAAGCCATCACCGCGGCCAAGAGGCAGTACAGAGAGAAGTTGGACAGCCTCTATTCTACTGCTGACTCCAGGCGGATGTGGCGAGGCCTGCAGCACATCACAGATTACAGGACATTACGGTTGGCAGACCCCTGCTCGTGGTGCATGGCAACATCTGGCTGCGCCTCCGTCATCACTCTCCACTGCCCAACAGTTCTGCGACACAGCGTGTCCGTGTACTTCTTCCCTCGCGGCCTCCTTCTCCTGGAGCATATACGCTTCCTCATCACCCAGATCACCTGCAGCTGCTTTAATCAGCTGACACTGCTGCCATGAGCCACCTCCACACATCTCTCTCTCTCTCTCTCTCTCCTGCAGCCAGATGCTGCACCATGCCCACCTCCACTATGGTGTTATCATAACTGTAGTTTCCTTAGTATTCTTGAAATGGCATTACCTTTCCAAAGCCAAGTTATGTTTCAGCTCTGACTCATATGACCAGTTGTAGTCTGCTTCTCTTTGTCTCTGAACATTCACTCCCTTCGTGTTTTCCTCTTTTACTGTCATATCTGCTGTCTCTCTCCACATATACTCTATTTCACAGCTGACTGGAGATGAAAGGAGTGATAATGAAGAGGAAGAGAAGGAAGACAGCAGCCCATCAGAGGATGAAAGTGAGGACCAACAAAGCCCTGGTCACGGACTCGTAGAGAAGGAGGACAACAATGGAGGCTTTGGATGTTTGTCTCTACCAGAGGAAATCTGCCACTCAAAGACTGTGTACTGACTCATATGAGTCATTCCAGTTAGTCAATGAGTAAGAAGAGCGCTGAGATCCTGAGTCAGGAAATATCAACAGAAAATGAAAGTGATGAACTGTGCGCAGGGACAACTTCTTTTCAACAGGAGAAGGATTTCCATTCATCCAGAAACAGCACAGCTGTTCAGAACAAGCATAAACTTTTCCCATGGTAAAAAAAGTAGCTGCAAGCTACTGGAATAACTTTTCTGTTACACTTTGTATTGAATCATGGAATTCCAATCACCCAAGTCCAGGACCTTCTAAATGGCCTGTAATTAAACAGTGAAGAATCTCCTTTCTTTTTCTTTTTGTTTCCTAGTGATTAAGCATACATCCACATTCATTGCCTCTTTCATTTCATAGGCAATAGAGTTGCTTATCTGTTTTTTGTTTGTTTCAGATATTTCTGGGAGGAATTTAATTCTTTAATTCTCAGGTGTCCAGATCTGTCATGAGATTATGAATAAAAATAAAAAATATATTTAAAAAAAAAACAATTGAGGATTTCCATCTATTCTATTCTCTCATTTCTCTCCCCCTCCCCTTTCTGCTCTTTCAGTTAAAACTATTATCAAACCCAAAGTGGTTGGGGTCAATTTGAAAATGACAACAAATAGCTTCTCTGCAAGCAGAGATATGGCTATTAAAAGCAGAAGACAAGTCAATGAATATGTGTCTAGCATGTGTCTTGGCCTTTGGATGCCCGAACAGAAAATGTAAAAGTGTAGCAACTCCATACCTCTACCCAGCCTGCATGCAAACTGTAATGGATAGAGCAGTAATACCCTCCTCTTGATAAGCTTCTTAAAAGACTTCAAAAGACATCACTAATGAAGTCAGAACCACTCAACGTCTATCCTTCCTTCACTATCAATGTCAGACCTTTGTATGCATGAAAAAACTACAAGTAAGCTGGTGATTATATCATTGCAAATGTATGCAATTTATTTAAGTGTGTATGGAATTATCTTGGATTTAGCCAATATTCCTGGCCCATGTTGTCAATAATCCAGACTATGAATTCAGAGAAAAATAACAATGATAAACACATTTCAACTAATATGAACTGAAAATAAGCAGAACGTGAGGTCTTCTTGTGATAAGCTTTGAGCTACACTTATTCCTCCAAAATTCGTTGTCTAAAGAAAACGTTGTCCTCAAATACTACCGTAGAACCTTGGAGTTATCTTTGGATCTGTCCTTTAACTCACATATTAAACAAACTACAAGGACAGCCTGCTTTCACCTGCGTAACATTACTAATATCAGGTCCATGTTGTCACAAAAAGATGCAGAAAAACTAGTCCATGCATTTGTTACCTTGAGGCTGGATTATTTAAATTCCTTATTATCAGGCTGTTCCAACAAATCACTTAAGGGGCGCACTCACAGGGCCATTTGATCCATCCCGTGCCTCGGCCCGATTGCCCCCTCTCTCCTGTCCCCCGTGGCATCACACATGGCATCACACCACAGGTGTGAAGCCCAACCCCGACCCAGAATTCTGCTGTGACTTCAGTCATCAACAGTATTTGCGGTCATAAATCGGCTCGATTGTGGGGGGGATGATCTGAGTTGAACACTGAGCGATAATGAGAGGGACGGCCTATCGATTAAAGCCGGACCGTACTCAAATCCACCTTTTCCAATTGTGCCGGGCCGAGGAAGCGTACAGTTCTGAAGTATGGAACGGAGCACTCAAAATGGCCAAACAACTTTAGGCTCAATCATGCCTGGGCTTGGTATGGTTGTGTGAGTGCGCCCTAAATCTATCCAGCTGGTCCAGAATGCTGCAGCTTGTGTTCTAACTACAAATAGAAAAAGGGATCACATTTCTCTTGTTTTAGCTCCTCTGCACCGGCTCCCAGTAAAATCCAGAATAGAATTGAAAATCCTTCCCCTCACTTACAAGGCTCTTAATAGTCAGGCACCGTCATATCTTAAACCCTACCGTCCTAGTAGAGCACTGCACTCTCAGAATAAAGGGTTACTTGTTGTTCCTAGAGCTCCGAAAGTAGAGCAGGTGCCAGAGCATTCAGCCATCAAGCTCCTCTTCTGTGTGACTGTTATATTCTGATTGTTGCAGAGTGTTTTTTTTTATAATATGATTGTTACAGTGTGGTTGTTATAATATGATTGTTACAGTCTGGTTTATACAGTTTAATTGTTACAGTGTGGTTGTTATAATATGATTGTCACAGTCTGGTTAATACAGTTTAATTGTTACAGTGTGGTTTTTAATCATATGATTGTTAGTGTGTGGTTCTTACAGTGTAATTGTTACAGTGTGGTATTTGCAGTGTCATTGGATTGTCATTGTTACAGTGTGGTGTGGTATAAAATGATTGTTACAGTGTGCTGTTATAGTATGATCGTTACAGTGTGGTTGTTATATGATTGTTACAATATCTGAACTTCCTGTTATCTTTCTTATTTTATTTCATTTTGGACAGGCTCTCCCACTCATCTCTGCTCCTGATTTTAATTTATAAATAGAACATATCATTATGTTTTTCTTTCAATGGTTTAAAGTTGAATTTCCTTCGCTGTAGAACCCTAGCCTTCCTTGTTAATTTTGCACACTAGGTTTTTCACTAGGTTTTTTTTTAATGAAGACTAAAGCCTTAGCTGCTGACACACACACACACACACACGCACACACACACACACACACACACACACTGAGACCACGTGTAGGGTTTCAGCCTGTGACAGACATCCTCTCTGACCAATGAGAGTGGAGTCTGATGGTCCCAGTGTGACAGAGGAGGAGGCGTGTCCTGGACAGAGAGTCGGTCTTTGCAGCTTAAATTAAAGTTGTCCAACCTGAGGGACGCCGCTGTCCTCTTGGTATACCTCTCATTAAAACCACCAACAAGTTCCAAAGTTTTCTCCTTCCTCCTAAGATGCACCACCACCACCACCACCGCAGCAGCAGCCATGTTCCCCTCCTGCTCCTGTCTCTTGTGTGCATCGGACTGACTGGTGAGTACCGTTACTGACTTCGAGGTCTTTACGTGTTGGATCCAGGCGACGCCTACGTCTCCTGGATCAGCAGGTTTCCGCAGTAAACCGCGGAATGTGTTGAAGAACGACGGTAGTTTCCTCATGTATGACAGCCTTGAGACTTCTGCAGGTCTATGATGAGGACAAGCTGTGCTCTGGAGTTGAACGTGGCTCTGAGAGTTCACTTCAGGAGACTAGGCCTCTGTCTAATGGACACTGTCCCTCCCCACAGCCCAGTCGGACCCTGAGACGGAGGAAGTTTTTCCCAGGCTGCTGTCCGGAGGGGAGACACACCTGTCCTCTGACCACACGGTCCGCCGCCTGCGGCGTCGTGGAAGGCGGGCCCTGAGCGCCGCGGGGACGGGACACCCTGACCCGGATAACATCATCCTGTCTCTCCCCGTATTTGGAAGGAACTTGTATTTAAACCTGACCCGGGACAGCAGGTTTCTGTCGGGGGACTTTGCGGTGGAGGAGAGACGCGGGGACCAGAGCGCAGCGGTGAGCCCCCTGCCCACGGACCGGATCTGCTTTTACTCCGGATCCATTATCAACCACACGGACTCCCTGGCTTCGCTTAGCACCTGTGGCGGTCTGGTGAGTCCCACTTCAGTAGTTTCATCCCAATAAATCAATGTAAATCTCGCAGCTGTGCATGTTACCGGTGGGTCTAATCTCTGCTGGTGGGTCAGTTCCAACACACACACTGGTGTCATCTGCATGCTCCCAGAAACGCATCCGTTTTTGGAGCAGCAAAAGACATTGAGTGATCTTAATTTAAATGCCATACATTGATATATATATTTTTAAGAAAACCAAAGGGGATCAGTAGGCCAATGTTACAACGCAATGAGCTTCTAATTGAGCTCTCACAGTCTCTCCAGTGGACGGAGGAAGAGCAGACTGTGAGATGTGGTTGTAAGCTCAGGAAAAGTAAAACTCAGGGTCAAACTGTTTTTCTACTTAAATCTTGCAGAATAAGGTTTTTACTCTGATCTTAGAGCTACTTTGGGGAAATAAACGGTGTAAAGATCAGACTGTCACATTCTGGAGCAGAGCCTGACCTCTGACCTTCTTATGTTGGTGGGGGGGGGTTAAAGACAATACAGACCACTGTGAGCAATGAAGCTCCATATCGTCTGAGGCATTTGGATAAAGCTCTTATATAATGTGAGTGTGCAGGTCGGGGTCCATGCTCAGTCCTGGAAGCTCTTAAAGTAGACCTTTTATTTCCTTGATATATCGACAGTGACCGTTGATGCGTTCAGCTGACCTACAGTCAACAAGCACATCTTTGTCCTGCTTCAGCATGCTGTGTACACTGGCTGCTAATTGAAGTGATTATTTGTTAGCTCTGGATTCCAGCAGAACATCTGTCTGTTCAAACATGCTGCTCTACTTTATGGTGTTTACCACAGCAGCACAGTTCACTGTGACCGCTGTAGCTTCTTCCTCTCCTCTATACTCTCGCTGCATTGATTGCTCTGCAAACAATGGTTGCACTTCACTTGACTTGGACTTGATAGGTAGAACTCCATCATTGAGCCTTGTTTTCAGGAGCAGCAGAGGTTTTCTGGACGACTTGAAGGAAGCAGCAAAAGTATATATAAATTAATAACTTTGGCAGCTGACCAACACATTTCATTCAAAACCAAAACCAGTTTTCTACATAGAATACATTTCAATAACCATTACAGCGTTTCCCACAGGTTTGAAATTTACTTGTTGTTGTAGCTGATATGGTGGAGTGTCCTTAGGCCAGGGTTCCTCGCATTGAAAACTTTGAGCATCACTTAATTTCCTTCATTCTGGTGACATTTTATGCATCAATTTGTCAAGCAGACAGTACCTAACAATCCCGATAATGAGAGCAGACTGTCCCTAACCACGCCTATAGTGACAGCAGACGGTCCCTAACAACTTCTATAGTGACAGCAGACGGTCCCTAACAACCTCTATAGTGCAGCAGACGGTCCCTAACAAAGTTTACATTCACCATACACTTAGATATTTACATTTCTGCTCATCTTGACTCTGAAATAGAAATAATCACACGTTGATCTTGTGCACGTCCTGGTTTTGTCCACAGACTGGTCTCATCCAGATCGGGGAGGACAGCCTCTTCATCCAGCCAGTAGGTGAAACTGGTCTATCACAGTCCTTCTCAGGACTGAAACACCGGCTGCTGAGACGCAGACGGCGTACCAAGACCAGCTCTGGCCCCGATGCTGACCAGACTAACTACTGTGGGACTGTATTAGGTGAGTGAGTCAGAGAGCTAGATAGGATATGGGATCACGGTCACGCTGACTGACCCCGAAATTTTCGACCACAGGTGAGAGGCTGGCGTTCAGTGGTTTTATTTCCGTGGAATCCAGGAGGATATTCTCCATTGGGCTGGAATAATTGACCCTTGGACTGTCCTTCAGTGCTGGAAGCAATTTGGATCAGAACCGTTCTTCTGGACTGTCGCCGGTGGTGAGATTTCGTAGTGTTCCATGAACTTTGGCTGGGGTGTCATAACACGCCTGCTTGTAACATTTTTCTATTATTTGTGGATCATTCCTTGAGGAACTGTGCCCATCGGATTTATAAAGTTGGAAATTTAGGGACACTATACAGGGCTCCCGACTAACTTTTGTATATTGGCCGCACAGGTGCCAAAACTGCGCTTTCTGGCTGCTTTGCACCCCACCACCTTTCATAGTACAGGTTGTGATTCTTGAGCATTTTAATGTTTCGATTCGGCTGGAGTTGACCAAGGTGTGAGGCGCTGGGCGGGTGCGAGAATACTCACAAATCCTGAATGCTGCTGGGTTGGAGTTGGTGGATGAGAGGATCGCCTCCCTGCACCTTCCGGTTATGGGGGCACTGTCAGCAGTTCGGAGTATTCGGCCTTCTTGGAAACCCTGAATGGAGTCCTGCATGGGGCTGCAATAGGGGACTCCATAGTTCTGCAGGGAGACTTCAATGCGCATGTGGGCAACGATAGAGATCCCAGGAGCAGTGTGATTGGGAGGAACAACCTCCCTGATCTAAACCGAAGCAGTCGTTAGTTACTGGACTTCTGTGGTAGTCATGGACTGTCCATTACGAACACCATGTTCGAACATAAGGATGCTCAAAAGTGTGCGTGGTACCAGAGCCCCCCAGGCCGACGCTCAATTATCGTTTTTTGGGATTGTATCGTCTGATCTGAGGCCGCATGTTTTGGACACTCGGGTGAAGAAAGGGGCGGAGCCACCATCTGGTGGCGAGTTGGGTCAGATGGTGGGGGAAACCTTTGGACGTACCTGGTAAGCCCAAACGGGTAGTGCGGGTGAACTGGGAACGTCTGAAGGAGAGATCTTAAACTCACACCTCCGTGGTGGACACCGGTGATCAGGGAAGGGTGCGACCGAAGGAGTTATTTCATGATATGTTAACTCTGAAGACTCTGGAGATGGTTGCAAGGTACCGACAGGCCCGAAGGCCTGCACCCTCTGTGAGGGAGACAAAGCAGCGGGTGTGGGAGGACTTCAGAGCAGCAATGGAGAAGGACTTTTGGTCAGCACCAAGGCAGGGCTCCAGAGTGCGACCATTTTGGTCGCATATGCGACCAAAATTTTTATGAGTGCGACTGAAAAAAATAGTAGGTCGCACTGGTGCACCTAACGCTGCTCGAGTGAATCATAAGCGCAGTATCTCTTATGTTCTCCTGGTGGCATCGTGGTCTAAACCAATAAGAGACGGAGCTCGGGCGGGTCCTTGCCTCTGATGGCTGTGGTCCTTTTCACTGCTGTAAATTGTGTCAGTTCGAACAATGCGAGCGAGCGGAGCAGGTACTCTGAGCACTTCGGTTGTCTTTGAAAATGAAGAGAGGCAGTGAGCCTCGCCGAGACTAATTAAAAAGCCAAAAATATGCCTTCAGACCGGACTGGTTGAAGCAATTTCCCTGTCTGATGTACGATAAAGAAAGGGACTCAATGCACTGCATTTATTGCGGAGTGCGGTCAGAATTTGTCCGGTAATAGTGCGTTTGTGGAAGAGTCAACAACATTTCGCATCGAGACGTTGAAAAAGCGCAATATGTCCAAAAAGCATACTACATGCCGTGATAAGTGTGTTAATAAAGTGGCCCTCATCCAGCTGCGTTTCAGCATCAGGCTGTATCGATCAGGTCCGCTGAGGAATCTGAAATTATTATAAAATTAAACGTCGCATACAATATTGCAAAGGAGGAGTTGCCGTTCACTAAATTTAAGTCCGAAATGATTCTGATGAAAAAAAAATGCCGACACTAAAGAACAAGACAGCTGCGGAGGTTGGAAACGTCACGTACACGTCATTCATGACTGACGGCGACACAGACGTTCTACGAAGGAGTGCGTTATTGTCTACTGCTGCATTTTGCGTAAAGGGAGGCCGGTCAACATGTTAATTGGACATGTCGAGGTGGAGCATGGACACGGACATGTTTGAAGGCCCACATTACAGCATGAGAGACCATGAATAGGAAATTGTATAGTAGCCTATTCCTAATATTATTATTAAAAATGAATAGCCTAAGTAAAAATATAAGTAGGCTAGGCTAAGATCACATAAACAGTTTTCCATTTGCAATCTATAGGCTAGTGACCTGTATGATCTTTTTATGCTGCCACAAAGCAAGCATTTACTGCGCTTGGGCATCAGTGTGCAGATTGGCTGGAGAAAACGGTTGTTCTGGGTGCTGATGGTGCTGCAGTTAACCTAGGCCATAAGGGGGGTGTCATTATGTAAAAGGAGAGCGATAAAAAGGTGACTTTTTGGCGTTAAAGGCGACACAATGAAAAATGTGGGTGCACCTAAATTTTGTGCTGGTGCACCTAAAAAAAAAAGTTAGGCGCACCAGTGCAACCAATGCAAAAAGTTAGTCTGGAGCCCTGCAAGGTGATTCTGGAAAACCGTGGTCCTGATGGTTGTTTTAAAAACTGGTTGTGGTGGCGGAGTGGTAAGAGCGCATGCCATTTATGCACGTATGCATACGCAGCCGACCCCGGTTCGATTCTCGGCCGGAGATCCTTTGCTGCATGTCACACCCCCTCTTTCTCCTGTCTAATCTATCTGTCCACTGCTAATAAAAGGCATCTATGCCTAAAAAAATCTTTAAACACAAACAAAAACTGGTAGTTTAATTTGTTCTCTGCTTCGCCGCAAAGGGGTTAGTCCAACAATTCAATGAATTAACTTGGTTCAATGACTTTTGAGACTTTTTGGTCACACTGTCATCTCTATGAGCCATTGCCCACCATATTCAAACATGTCAAAGAATATGTGTTTCAGGAGGAATGGCTAAGATATGACAAAAATACATTACACAGCCAATATTATACATTTATTGCAAAGAGTATGGCCAGAGCCTGGCTGGGAACGCTGCTTTAGCTGTCGGAGCATCATTGTTCCGAGAAAAAAAGCACAAGAATCACAACCTGTACTGAGACAGTCTGGTGGTGTGCAGAGCAGGATTAGGGACGGGGGATAACCATGGCGGAGGCCAACCCTCACTAGGAATAATAATAATAATAATACATATTATTCATAAAGTGCTTTTCAGGATACTCAAAGACCCTTTACAAGGGTCTAACAACAAAACAACATAAATATAAATCAATTATTAGGGGTTACAACAGAAGAATCACAGGTTAAAAGTTCTTCAAAATGGGTGGGTTTTGACTTGTGATTTAAAAGCAGACAGTGTGGAGCAGTCGCGGATGTGTTTGGGGAGATAGTTACAGAGGGAGGGGGCAGTTATGGAGAAGACTCTGTCACCCCAGATCGGGTCCTAAGAGGTGGAGAGAGGAGATTGGCGTCAGAGGAGTGGAGACTGTGAGTAGTGTGATGCTGGAGCAGGTTGGTGAGGTAGGAGGGGGTCTGGTTGTGGAGGGCTTTGTGAGTGAGGAGAAGGATTTTGAATTGAATCCGTTGGGGGACAGGGAGCCAGTGAAGGTTCAGGAGGACAGGGGTGATGTGATTGCATTTGGATGATATATTCCATAGAGAATGCTATTGCAGTAGTCAATTCTGGGTGAAATGAAGGCATGGATTAAAGGTTCGGCAGTGTTGAAGGCCACTCATGATTGGAGGTGAGCTATGTTTTTTAGGTGGAGTCTTGGTGATTTGGTTGACGTTGTGTTGGAAGGGGAGGTTCTGTCGTAGTTTGTTGCAGGATTTTGGACCGATGATGATCATGTCTGATTTGTCGCAGTTGAGGTTGAGGAAGTTGGCTTGCATCCATGAGTTGATTTCAGTAACTAGGCAGTTGGTCAGAGTGGAGTTAGTTGCAGTGGTGATGGATTTAGTGGAGATTAGGATTTTTTTTTTTTTTTTACGTTTTCTAACGTAAGCATCTGCCCTCCTCGCCTTCGCCTACTCGCATAAACGGATGCTGTTGACACATGAAGTCTGATGAACAATAATGTTTTCTGAATCACAATCTCACCATCAGAAATAGCCGACAGCGGCGGGCGTACATGGAAATAACTGTGCGGCAGCACTTGGTGAAATGAAAACAAAGATATCGGCGGACCTATAGAAGCGACAAAGATGTATTCATGCTGCCTACCGCTAGCTTGATCGACCCACGTCTCCATCGGCCTATTCATAAAGCTAGTAGAGCTGACTGTGAGACGAGGAGGGCATAGCCATGGCAACGGGGGCACAGCTTCCCCAGGAGAAGGCAATGTGGTTGTTTTACTCTCTTAATTATAACTTAGCTGTCACCTGTTGGTAATTCAACATATTTATTGGTAATTTTTTTGGAACACCCTCTAGTGGGCAGGAAGACCACATTACAGATGATGGCATTGGCAACGTAGTTAATATTATTAAATGTAAGCATTAAATACCATTATTAATATATTTTGAATATGGAAAAAATATGGAATTAAAAATTCTAGAGGAAAAGAGGTGAGGTTGCTGTAGATGGTGTCAATTTTTGTCTGAAAAATGAAAGGAAGGCGATGCACTTGTTGACGGAGAGGGATGTTCTGTGTTGTCGCTGGGTTTGAGGAGCTTGTTTATTGTGGAGAAGAGAGCCTTGGGGTAGTTGGAGCCAGAGTGGATGAGGTTTGAGTAGTAGGTGGACTGGGCTCTGGTGAGAGTGAGTATCTTTGTACTGTTGAAGGTGGTCTTCGTAGGCTTGAAGATGGACTGTTAAACCGGTTTTCTTGTAGTCTTTCCAGTTGCTGCTTTCAGGATTTCATCCGGTGGAGTTTTCCAGGGAGCTGAGTGATGCAGATATACTACTGATAAGCGAGGCTGAGATAGCAGAGGAGGAGAGAAATTCTAGATTTCTGGAAGATATTGTGCATTTGTCTTTTGGGATGGGAATGAGGATGTCCATGTCCATGTCTATGGTGATTGCCAGATGGTGAGAGATGTTGAGTTTGAGGCTGGAGAGTTGATGTATTATATGTAAGACCAGTGGAGCAGACCAGAGCTGCGTTTCAATAACGGTTTGAGTCGCCCTCGCTCACTTGCCCTAAGCACTTGCCCTCGGGGCCACCATCTTAAGGGCTGTTCCAATTCCCTGAACAGCTGAAGTGAACTCCGTGAGATCGACCCTTGAGGGCTGAGTGATCGAGTGAACAACGATAGTCACTTCAGAGCTGTATATCACCCACAATGCATTGCAGTGGTGCACGAAAAATATGTCCATGAGGTGGCGATAATGAACCTCAAACACCATTGTCTGCTGTCTATTCACCACCAAGGAAGAAGAAGAAAGAAGAAAGTAGAAAATGAATTAAATTGAATTCATTTCCTTAAATTGTGCAGTTAGACTGTCTGTTGCAGAGTTATGGCAGAGCCCACCGTTTACAAGTGTAAGTATATAAGCCGACGTATCGCCATCAAGCGTAGAATACGTCTTCGTCTCAATGAAATGAGTCTCCACATATTTTGTGTAATTTGGAATAGGCAGTATAGCGCTACTCCAACGTGTGGTTGATCCATGATTATCTGGGCTGTTAGTGAACGAGGGCAGGTGTGTTCCATTTACCCCTTTCACTCCCCCTCCGCCCTCCTTCCCTCCGCCCTCCAAGTGGCCTCCGTGTGACGTCATAGCAAGGGCTGAGGGCAAGTGAGCGAGTGCGACTCAAACCGTTATTGAAACGCAGCTCAGGTCTAGGAAGTGACCACGGCTGTGGGAACATTAACGTGTTGCATGAAGTTGAAAAGTTGATGCAGGAATTCTGTGTGCACCTGCCTCACTCCACGCTGGTCACTGGTCGAACTTCAAGTTTGCAGTGCTCATAAATCATATGCTTGAGATAGGGCCCTATGAAATCCCTTTAATTTTTTTCCAGACTACCTTTTATGTTTTCCCAAATTCTGAGTTTTAATTTTTCTAAATTATGTTTTACAATTTAAGAGCTTTTTTTTTCATCAAATGGTGTCTAATCATGTGGTTGATGAATAAAAATTAAGAAATTTACTGAAGAAACATCCTAGTAGTTCTGATTCTAACTCCTTGTCATTCAGAGACCATACAAATGTGCATAACTATGCAAGTGTATGTGTCATTTTTGGAGGAGTCAAAATATACCAGCCCCTTATTCGAAATAAGAGAGCAGCATTTATCTTTGATGTTCATTCAGCTTCGGTCTGTTGTCAGGAATGTGCTGTGTGGAATGCAGATGTTTCCTCATTTAATGTTCAGCTCATTTCTGCACAGTTCTTGTTGGAACCTGTTAACCTGGTAATGCTATCAAACACGGAGCAAAGCCTTTCTTCACCTGTCTATCTTCATGATGTGAAGATGTTTGGGGCGATAGTGGCTCAGAGGTAGAACGAGACATCCTCCAATTGGAAGATCGTGGTTTGAATCCTGGCTCCTCCTGGCCGAAGGCTGTGCCATCGGTGTGTGAATTTGTGTGAATGAGCCGACTGTGTCTCCTCTGCCATCAGCGCGTGTGTGACTGGGTGAATGTAGACTGGATGTAGTGTAAATTGTGTTGAGTGGTCGAAAAGACTAGAAAAGCGCTCTAGAAATGCAGGTCCATTCTACTGGGGGGTCTGCCTGTTCATCAGCTTCGGTCATCGGTAGGGTTGGGCATCGTTTGGATTTAAACGATTCCGATTCTTAATTTTGATTCCTGTTCTAACAGTTCTCGATTCCGATTCTTTGAGTTGTGCAGGTCAATAGAATGAGACAGTCATAATTTCCATGTACTGTACCTGAATCTATTTTTCAATGAGGAGTTGTTGGCTGATGGTTGACTGTCCGACGAAGTGGAGGAAGTGACAGGAGCAGTAGAGCAGCGCAACAAGTTAAACAAATACGTTTAGGTGTTGCAGTGTGCCAATCCGTCCTTTTTCAAAGTAAAATGAAGCCAGACTTTCGAGCGATATCGGTCATCCAATCACAGACTGTTTGTGTATTTTACGTCTCACTTACTTTCAAGCGACATCGGTCATCCAATCACAGACTGTTTGTGTATTTTACGTCTCACTTACTTTCACCAGACTGACTGACAGCAGACATTTACTCATGTTGGCTCCATGGGAAGAAAACAACAGTGGTTGTACTTATTGATAAGTGATGTGATGTGATAATATAGGTGATAGATGAGAGTAGAAAAAATAATGTTCTCACTTTTGGAAATTATTACCTTTTGGATAAATTTGGAGGGAGATAATGCTATTAGTGTTAGAGTGCTGATCCGCGTGAGATTTTTTTTCTCATTATCTGGCTTTGGCTGGTGATGAACCAATCTGTAATCTGAAATCTTTTTGTTTGCTTTTTTTTGTGGATTATATTTTGTGGACAGATGCGGAATGCACGGGCATCTCGGCAGCCTTCTTCCTTTTATTGGATAACTTTGAGGAATGGACTTTAAAGGACACTATTGTCCTTTAAGTGATAAGCTACTCCTCTGAGTCTTTTAGCTTTTTTTTCATCTTAAACATTTATCTAAACGGTTAATTATTATTATCCATGCATACTCTGCTCTGTTTGGAAGACACAAAGTTAAATGTTAAAATATCAGCAACAGCATCATGTTGTATATTTGTTACAGTCAGAAAGTGATCTGATGAAAATTAAACATGTTTCAAAGTTATTGTTACAACTGTAATGGTATCTGGTATCTGAACTCCCTCTATGTCAACACACACAAGTGGGGACATCATTGTAGCCTCAGAAAGCTTTTCACAGATTGTGTATTACGGACAAATATATCATAATATAAAACTCCTGATTGACTCAGCCCAGAAGAAGGCTGCTTTCTGTAACTTGCCCAGCTCAATCAGGAACCTGGAAAAACAAACAAGTCAGTCCTAGCAGTCCCTCGGGCGTAGCATTTCTAACCATGGTCTCCCTATCTATCTCTGGTAGGGAAGAAGAAGGATAAGATGTCTAAAGACGGGGAGGAGGGTCGCAGGAGGAGAAACGCCATTCGCCTTCATGAAGCATACACTGTGGAGACGGTGGTGGTGGCGGACTCCGACATGGTGCAGTACCACGGTGCCGAAGCGGCTCAGAGGTTCCTTCTGACGGTTATGAACATGGTAAGAATACTAGAAACATACACTCAAGTCCCCTCCTCAAGGTTCACATGTAAAAAAGCCTTGTTGCTGTTGAAAGTATTCAGCACTCAGAGAGGTTTGCTTTAACATGCGCTCAGTCAATCACGCAATGATCCTTTCTGATCCTTTTTTCTTGCAGCCTTCAGAAGAATGCGTTCTGTGCTGATGATCAGTCCTAATGTATGAATGGACACAATGACCTAAATGTAAATTTACACCTAAACCAATCACAGTGACCAATAACCTGTTCAATGTGTGGGCATGTCAGTAGTTTTAATATGATTTTATCCTTCATCCATTTATTCCTATAGTGTTGAGGTAATTCGTCCAGTGCAAAAATGAAAGAAGGTTTGAAGACAAACGTGAGCAGTCGGGTTTCCACAGAAACATCATAACCGATTTGGCCAGAGTACTTCCTGTCAGATGCTGGGTGTTTAATGACGGAGATGATCCAGAACCACTGGGTCCCACCTAAAGGCCCTTTTTGGCACAATGCTGCTGGATTCAACTGGGGTCACTGTATAAGCCTTAACATACAACGTGTGAAACTGTAGCTATCCTGCTCCTCCTCGAGCAAGGAGAGAACCTAGATTGTTTTTTCATAAAGAAAGGTGCTGTTCCCTTAATGCCACCTGTCCCAGCACAGACACGACATCATTGACTGAGTTAACCACTTCACCACCTGTCTCCCTTCGTAACGTAAGATGCCGGTCCCATCTCATCGGACTCCGAGCCGGTTTCGCGAGGCAGGTGGTCTGGGCGGTCCTAGTTGGAATGTGTTGGTGTTGGATGCCATGATTTTCCTAGGCCCGAACTACATCCAGTTCCCTTACAGGAATCCACACAAGCCGAGATCAAACGGGATTTCACGCAATCGCTGGATTTCCAAATATAATAGGAGGGATAGACTGCACCCACATAGTGATTAAAAACACCGTCACACAACAAATAAAAATCTTGAAATCTTGAAAATTATGAATTTTGTTGATGTAATACAATTTACTTTACCTTTTTCTAGTGCAGCTCGTATACACAGCCTTCATGTTTTATATTTTGTAATTTTGTGTCTGGTTCTAATCTTTGAAGGACAATATCATAAAACTGGACCATAAATATTCACTTGATATGTCTCTGCTCTGTCTACTGTAGGTCTACAACATGTTCCGCCACCACAGTTTGGGAGTCCGGATCAACATCCGTGTCACCAAACTGGTGTTTCTTCACAGGCGCCCAGTAAGTCTGACTTTCTACCCAGGTTGACCCCTCTTTAACGCCCTGTTGACCCCAACAACATGACAGGTGACAAATGAAAAATTTGTCTTTTACAATGCTCTGTCTTGTGGACTTCAAATGGAAGAGTCTACGTAACCTGCATTTAACCCATTACAACACAGGTCTCAAACTCAAATTGGCTGGGGGCCATTTTTGGCATTGTCATCTTCTATGAACTATAGCATATGTTGTGCAAACAGCATTACACACATTATTGTGACAGAAAGGGTCTGCCAACAGCTGGGGGGTGTCATGGTGTACCCTGAAGTCATTGATCATCCTTCTGACATTAAATAATGATGACTTTACCGCAATGAGGGTTTTTAGATTTTTTTTTGCTGGATGCTATATATGGAGACAGACATGCATGAAGACAGCTACTCTATAGACTCACTGATGGTTATGTCTCACTGAGTAACATCCAGTCAATGCTAGATTTGGCACAAGCATTGATCCGTGATTGAATGTCTAATCATCCATTTATGTCTAACTGGGAACGAGGCTAAAGCTCCTCAATGTCATTATTGGCGCAAGTTGAAATATTTCAATTGAATTGAGAAAGTGTTTAGATTCAGATTCTGGATCAGAAATGGAGGAAACAAATGTTGTCTTCTGTGTTTGTGGTCACCCAGAGGTCTACAATAGTAGCTCATATCAGTCCAGAGACCAGACCAGACTACATGGAGAAACCAAAAACTGTCTGTGGTCCCCCAGAGGTCTACAATAGTAGTTTTTATTAGTCCAGAGACCAAACCAGACTATGTGGAGAAACCAGAGACTGTCTGTGGTCCAAACCAACATTGTTGCTGTATTTATGTCTATTCCGGTCAAACGTGTGAGGAATGTAAGGTGGAAAATGTGCTTGCTAGGTGTGATAACGGCCTTAGGTATTAAATGTGGACACACTGTGTTTGTGGATGTCTCTTGTCTTATTGACAGTGGAAAACATTTACATTACATTTTACATTTATGGGCATTTAGCAGATGCTTTTGTCCAAAGCGAGTTACAATAAGTACATTTGTCGAAAGAAAGAAACCAGAACATATCATTGCCAATAAAGGTAAGAGCAAAAAAAAGAAACCAGTGTTAGGTCCTCATCCGAGTAAATTAGTAGCTGTTCAGAAAGGATACCTTAAGGACAACAGTGCTGTGATCAAAGGGCTATAGGTAAGAACATAGAAGTGTTGTTTTTTGTCTTTTTACTTTCTTGGTAAAGTAAGTTGCGAAGTCATTAGCAGTGAGGGAGGAAGGAGGGGGAGGGGTGAGGAGGGTGGAGAACATGGAGAAGAGTTTCCTGGGGTTGGAGGCAAAAGAGTTGATCCTTCACAGGTAGAAGGCAGATTTAATATTCCGGGAAAAAAGTTGCACATTTTCAGAGAAATAGATCACAAATTAGATTGAGATAAAGTCGCAAATATACTCTATGAAGTCAACCTTCTTTGTGTTTGTCCTTCAGGACAAGCTTAAGGTGGGCCATCATGGGGAAAGGTCTCTGGAGAGTTTCTGTCAGTGGCAGCATCAAGAATTTGGGGGTCTGCGATACCTCGGCACCAACCATGTCCCTGGTGGACGGGACGACGCCCCCCCAGTGGACACTGCTGTACTGGTCACCAGGTATGTAGATGAAAGAACAATAATAATGTGTTAAATGTCACTATAAAGAAGTTCAAACCAACTAACAGTGATTATTTCAAATCATCGACTTGATGTAATCTAAAGCAGGTGGTAGGGTTAATGTTGACGTTCCTCTCCTGGTTGTTGAGCTAACATTAGCCTACTTTATAAGGCTTTCCAGTCCTCTAGTTCTTGCTGCATTCTATAAATGTACCAAAATGTATATGTTTCCATAATATGAAATTATTCTTAAAAACCATAGCAATGCGCCACCCCTAGCAGTACTCCTAGGTGTGCTAATGAATAAACAGTTCACTAAAAACGGATGACTCGCCCACTCCAGCGCCTATCCACATCTCGATTTAAAACAGTATATCCAGGTGTTGAATGAAGAAGCACTTCAGAATAAACCTTTTAGATGATACAGACCTCGCGTCGAGCAGTCCCAGCTTTATCGCGAGGTGTTCTGGAGTTTGTGGACGTCAGGCATATTTCAATGGGCGAATGTTCACCCGCAGTCTTGGAGACGCCGGGCTGATGGTCATCGTAGTCTGGGAGGGAGAGATGAGGAGATGGCCATAGTATCTCAGGTCCCACGATTGTCGGGCCAGGTGAAGGTCTCTGCAGCCTGAGCTGGAAGGCCGACAGTGCCTAATCCTCACTGACCCGCGTCTGCCTCTCTTCCTGCGTCTCTTATGACACAGCACGTCAATCTGTCATTCACACTTCATTCCCGCTGCTGCTATGCCTGGTAGAGGCCTGGCCTGGCAGAGGCCTATTAGCTAGAAGGTAAATTATGTATAATAATGACCGATGAGGTGTCCATTATTAGGAGATAATGGATGACGGACGCTGGCATTAATTTTTCATTAATGTTGTTGTTACAGTTTAGTCCAAAAAGAAAAGTACTTATCATTATAGTAATAGGGCCTTCGCCCACTACTTAGTCGGTGCCCTGTTTGTAAAACATGGGAGACAGAATGAGTTAATTGGCTCTGGTTTCTCTTTCAGGACCGATTTCTGTGTTCATAAAGACGAACCCTGTGATACTGTGGGTGAGTATCACTCACTCACTCACTCACTCACTCACTCACTCACTCACTCACTCACTCACTCACTCACACTCACTCACATCTCTGGGCAGTCCATCCTTACCGTAACCAAGCGATATTTAGATGGTGGAGGGTGTCACATGGTTACATGACATGCATGAGTTGTGAATTTGAAATATTTTTTGTTGACACATCATGGTTGTGGCAGTAGCTACATCAATCTTACAGGAGCTTGTTTTACCTTGTTGCATTGAGCAGATGTAAAGTGGGGGAAAAGGGGGTCCTCAGAAATATAGTTGGCAATGCTGTTGCCTGATTTTAACGCTTTTTTTAATAAATACGTGATGGTGTTGACAAAAACTTGGGACCTGCCTTCGCCCAATGACAGCTGGGATCGGCTCCAGCCCCCCCGCGACCCTGAATACAGGATAAGCGGTAGACAATGGATGGAACTAGGGCTGTCAAACAATTAAAAATGTTTATCAGATTAATCGCAGGGTAGCTGTGGATTAATCACGATTAATCACCTTTCATAAATATGAAACATTCCCATTTTGTCTGTTTATTGTTGGGGGAACGTAAAGACAAATGAGAGAAGGTGTATATGCACCAGAATCTTAAGCCTCTACAAATAGAGATGCACAGATACCACTTTTCACAAATACTTAAATTTCAGTACTTGCCGATACTGAGTACTGATATTAGTACTTAATAATACCGTTACAGTTCTAACAATAACTCTGAAACATTAAACTTGGTGTTTTCCTGATACAAACAGAGCAGAGTTGATATATAGTGTATTATCAGAAATCTGCAAGTTTGACCCTGGGATGTTGGGACTTTGAAAACCTGAAAATCATGAGCGTGTTCTAGTCCTGCTCAAAGTGTCCTGAGATAACTTCTGTTGTGAAATGACACTATAAATACAATTTCATTTAATGGAATTGAGCTTGTCCCCTGAATTTGGGTCTGAGAGGTGTATTACCATTGTATTTATTAGGGATGCACGATAATTATCGGACCGATAATTATCGGCCCGATAATAGGAATTATGACGTCATCCCGATAAATCCGATACAATTATTAATACCTCCGATAATCCGACGATAGGATGTGTGTGTTAAAACAGTGCTACGGGTGGATTGGGATGAGGGACGTTAGTTTTTTTCTAGGCGCCTCCCGTTTAGCATGTGATGTGGTTACTGTGGTATCACAGGTTTCGGAGGAGGGAGTTAATCCACAAATCGAGCGCTCCCTTCTCACGCCAGGTTCACACTGCACGCGGAAGCGCCGCGGCGCAGCGCGCCGCCGAAAATCGCGAGCAATCCGCGCACCCCCATTCAGACCAGACGCGTATTTCTCCGCGGCGGTCGACAAGCGCTTCTGCTCAGCTGTTGTTCATTCAGAGCTATTTTTTCCCATTAAACCCCATAAAATTAATACGCCATGTTTCTGTAACCAAGAAGTTTGTACACTTCTTGTATTTATCCGTTCTCTTTCCGTTCTCTTTCTCTCTCTCTCGCGCTCTCTTTCTCTCGGAGAGAGAGAGAGAGAGAGAGAGAGAGAGAGAGAGAGAGAGAGAGAGAGAGAGAGAGAGAGAGAGAGAGAGAGAGAGAGAGAGAGAGAGAGAGAGAGAGAGAGAGAGAGAGAGAGAGAGAGAGAGGGACACACACACAGACAGAGAGTGTGTATGGTATAGACAGTAGTAGTGCAGATATACCGTTGAAATACACATATTTGTTTATCTACTCTTCACATTTTTTATATATATATATATATATATAAATATCATTTTATTGAAGAGTCAAAACTGTTCTTGGCTTTCTTTTGTTCATAGTATTAATTATCATGTCACTGTGATACATCTGGTATGGTGTTTGGTAAAAGGCAAAGCTATGCTAAGCTTAGTCATTAGTGTTTTTGACCTGAATTTGATCTGAATATACATTCAAAAACGAATAACAATATTATCGGTTATCGGTATCGGTATCGGTCCCGAGGAGCAGAAAGTTATCGATATCGGTATCGGCTTCAAAAAATCAATATCGTGCATCCCTAGTATTTATTATGTAATTTATTATGTAATGTCACTCTGTTTCAGGTATTGCTTATTTGGGAGGTGCCTGCAGCAGCAGGAGGAAGTGTGTTTTAGCAGAGGACAATGGACTCAATTTGGCCTTCACCATAGCTCATGAGCTGGGACACAAGTAGGTTTAATTCAACACTTTATGATGCTGTTGCTCTACTGTCCACGTTGCTGTAAAAAGTGTGCTCCTAGTTTCCAAGTCCCAGGAGCCAGAGTTCAATTCTGCATATGGATGAAGGAAAACGCATTGGGCCTCATTCACCAATATCTTCCTATGTTTTTCTAGAATTTGTTCTCATGAAAGGTCCTAAGAAAAGTCCACTTGAGATTCATGACGTGTTCTTTAACGGCAGAAATGTTCCCATCTGTGTTCTTATCATGATGAATCCCACGTCTTCGTAAATTGAAAGTGTGTGCCAGTTGTTACTACATAGCTAAACACCCTGCCAATGCCCATGAAAGGGCATGAGACTGCAGAGCCGTGTGCACACAGAACTTGAGAAAAAAGTTGAGAAGGAAGGAAATCTAAAGACGGTGAACAACCGGACTCCAAATGAAAGAAAAACTTCAGCCGTTCTGAAGTGGAGGAAACCGACTGTTGCAGGAAGTCAACAGCAAATCAGCCGTTATATTCTGTAGCGTCAGTAGTGAATCTAAAATCACACTAAAACGAGATGCATGGATGCTGTTACTCATTCAGTGAATGCTGTAACTGGTGAAAGATGCACAAGCTATGAAATAAAAATAAAAATTGCCAAACAGAGAAGAGAGATGCCAGCCACTGGAGGTGGAAAGGCTGCTCAGAGTTATCTGTTTAAAACTATTAAAGAAATGAATACATATCTTCAAAAATAAAGATGCTCTGTGACCTGTTTGTTGAAGTGATGACCGTCTTTCTTGTGATTAATTGGAAAGCTATAAATTAAATCACACTGTTAAAGTTTAAATTTTATTCAGCATCGTGAATTTTAAGTCTGGGTTGCCAGCAGAGCAGCGCCACCGGATGCAAAACACTAAAAAAAAGTAGTGAGTGAAGAATCAGCAGTATAACACGGGTAGTAAAAGGTGTGTGGAGAAAGTGTGAGTCACAGTGAGACCACCAGAGGTCTTTGGGCATACAGTCGTAACGGGACACCAATATGAAATATGATGCAGCAGAATGAGAGATCAGTTGTGGACAGACACAGAGTTGCACACTCACTCACAGACTCACACATGGCCGATCACATGAAAGATAGAAGAAATGTCTGTTTGACTCTGATGGAGTGACTCTGTCTCTATGTATCATCCTCAGCATGGGTATGAGCCATGATGACGACCACACCACCTGCACCGGTCACTCCCACATCATGTCTGGTGAATGGGTGAAAGGAAGGAACCCCAGTGACCTGTCATGGTCCTCCTGTAGCCGCAACGACCTGGAGAACTTCCTAAGGTGAGACGCACCTTGAAGACATGTATTACTGCCACATGATCTTTGTCTGCTTCATACCACAACATGCTTTGACAGTTTGTGTTATAGTACACCAAAAAAACGCAGTTTGGTATGTGCATCTTTTTTATGCTGAAGGTTTTGTATGTTTTCGGTACAATAGGGAAAATAATGAAAATGCATAAAATAACTTTTTATGAAAATTCCTGAAATGGGGCTGTAACAATATATGTGTCACATAGAGACAACAGCATGACCAAGGCTACATTTACACAACAGTGCCTTTTAAAAAAATCTACATTTAGACATTGTTTTGAAAATGATCAGCATTCACACAGAGCTGCAAAAACAAACCTTACACTGTAATATGCATGCCAGGCCGGTAGGTGGTGATGGCACTTTGTAATAGATGGCCCTTCATGACAATTTGCCACATGTAAATAATCTGTCTCCGCTGATCACAGTAATGGTGCAGCAAATAAACACTTTGTTGGAGGAGCATTCATAAATTAATCAGAGCAACTCGTAATCGAGTTTCTTATTCAAACAGTTTCACTTAAAAATATTTTCATTTTGGTTGTCATGTAAACGAACGGCCAGAATGTAAAAATACTTTAGCATATTATGTTGAAAACGTTGTGTAAATGGCCCCTAAAATACACATGTGAATGCACATTGTAGCGGTGCTAAAGCACTTTGATCACATGCTTTACTTCTGTATTTTCTATGATCAAGTGTGGCTGCATATACACATTAATACACACTATAGCGTCATGTATTTAGTTAAATTCAATTGTATTTATATAGCCTTAAATCACAAATTTGCCAAACATTCTCTGTCCCTGGACCCTTGATTAAAAAAATAGAAAACTCAGGGAGAGAGGATCACTTTCCCAGGATGGACAGAAGTGCAACTGATGCCTTGTACATAATAAACAACAAAATGACATCATAGTCAATTCATAGTCAAATCACTGGAACTAAGTTGTATGAAATACACTTACAAAAATGCAGTCAGACCTGGAGTAGGTTTTAAAGCAGAAATGAAAAAACAAAAAAGAAAAGAAGGATCTAAATAAGAACTACAATAATAGCAAAGTAAAACATACAGGTAGATGAATGAAAAAAACATCACTGGAAGCTGCACAAATCACTGGGGAGCACTGGGAGGCCAGACAGAGCAACGGTGAGCTGACAACCACAGACAAACTAGCAATGACACAAAGGAAACACTCAGACTAAATTCCATCATTTAGACTCAGCACCATGGGTGCCAGAGCCTTCAGCTGCTTTGCCTCACATTGGAACGATCTCCCACCTCATACTACATACAACTTGACTCTCTTCATCTGTTTAAATCACAACTTAAAACACATCTGTTTAGATTAGCATACCCGACATAACTTCACCATATCCACCTTGATTTTAACTTAAATGTTTTAAACTTGATTTTACTTTCTACTTGATTTTACCATCAATAAATGTGTTGTATTGCTTTTTTGGGTGTCCTTGGGCAAGATATTGAACCCCACATTGCCCCCGAAGGCTGAACTATGGGTTTGTGAATGTGTTTGAATGAGTTAGATTAAATTGGATCCTGATGTGCGGGTGGCTCCTCTGCCATGACTATATTAATATGTGTGAATGGGTAAAGAGAGAGAGTAGATTGAATGTAGAATACATTTCCTTGAGTGGTCGGAAAAAAAAGAAGACTAATGCTCTATAAATGCAGGTCCATTTACCAGGTCCAAGTACTGTGGCTTGATGAATCAGACTATGCTATCTTGTTACTGTACAGCTCTGGGGAATACAAGTACATTATGATGTCTCTTTTGTGTCTTTCTAACAGGTCCAAATCCAGTACCTGCCTCCTGCACACAGACCCCAGGAGCCGGTATCAGGTCCGGCTTCCTCCCAAGTTGCCAGGGATGCACTACAGCGTGGATGAACAGTGCCAGATCCTGTTTGGAACCAATGCTACCTTCTGCAATGACATGGAGGTAAAACACACTCCATTAGTGCCAGCGATGTCGCATCATAACATAATTATTTTATATCTAACACTAAAACCGGGTGATAGCGTGATATTTATGATGTGGTGGGTGAAGGGGGGGTCTCTCTCTGTCTCTTGACCACACACAGCGGCTACCGACACATCAGTCATCTAAACTAAAACGGAGCACATGGGGGTGGCTGACTGGCAGTTGATTAAATTATGTGACTACAAACTAGGGATGTCAGTGGTTAACAAGGACTTTTTTTTACATTTTTAGCGGTTACGCGAGTCAGTTGATGTTGGTTTTGTTGTCCATCCATCCATCATCAGCCGCTTATCCTGTATTCAGGGTCGTGGGGGGGCTGGAGCCGATCCCAGCTGACATTGGGTGAAGGCAGGGTTCACCCTGGACAGGTAACCAGTCTATCACAGGGCTGACATGTAGAGACAGACAGGTAACCAGTCTATCACAGGGCTGACATGTAGAGACAGACAGGTAACCAGTCTATCACAGGGTTGACATGTAGAGACAGACAGGTAACCAGTCTATCACATGGCTGACATGTAGAGAGACAGACAGGTAACCAGTCTATCTCAGGGCTGACATGTAGAGACAGACAGGTAACCAGTCTATCACAGGGCTGACATGTAGAGACAGACAGGTAACCAGTCTATCACAGGGAGACATGTAGAGACAGACAGGTAACCAGTCTATCACAGGGCTGGCATGTAGAGACAGACGGGTAACCAGTCTATCACTGGGCCGACATGTAAAGACAGACAGGTAACCAGTCTATCACAGGGCTGACATGTAGAGACAGACAGGTAACCAGTCTATCACTGGGCCGACATGTAGAGACAGACAGGTAACCTGTCTCTCACAGGGCTGACATGTAGAGACAGACAGGTAACCAGTCTATCACAGGGCTGATATGTAGAGACAGACAGGTAACCAGTCTATCACTGGGCCGACATGTAGAGACAGACAAGTAACCAGTCTATCACAGGGCTGACATGTAGAGACAGACAAGTAACCAGCCTATCACTGGGCTGACATGTAGAGACAGACAGGTAACCAGTCTATCACAGGGCTGACATGTAGAGACAGACAGGTAACCAGTCTATCACTGGGCTGACAGCCACAATTTGAATCCACCTGCTACACACTTAAAATAATAGCAAATCACACATGGCAATAAGAAGCATTTGGAATTAATACGTAAATCAGTACAGAAGCGAGAGGACCATAGTGGTGAGTATAACATGAATATGTTTATTTGATGCTGCATTCATCATGTGAATACCTGTATTTATATTTATCAGCACCTGATGTGCGCCGGCCTGTGGTGTTTAGTAGATGGAGAAGCTTCCTGTAAGACCAAACTGGATCCTCCTCTGGATGGAACAGAGTGTGGAGCCGATAAGGTACGTCCTACAAACATCTTAAATGACATCACAAAGAGACAAAGGACAGAGTGTAGACAGTGTTAAAAACAAACATTACGACACAAACATAAGTACAGGACACTTCAACACTTTTATTGTGTTGGTGAGTGTTTTGTAACGTGACATTCATCAAAACAGAGATTGATCAATCAATCAATTAACTAATGGTTGTAACTCTTTGTGCATGTGTTACGCAACATGTTTATGTATGGTTGACGAAGAATTATGTTATGTGAGTAAAAAATAAACTGGAATTTTAATTTTAATTAACCGAAGGGAAATGTTTCATTTTACTTCTACAAATAAGATATTTGGGGGCTGCCTCTGTCACTGACACTGTTGCCTCTCAGTGAGAGGGTCCCAGGTTTAATTCCTGG